>PVJS01011341.1:0-45970 GCA_004027185.1 Glis glis | reverse complement strand
CACAAACCTATAAGACTCAATCACTATCTGGAGCATGAAAGGGAGGGAAGGGGGAGGGAATAGGGTGGGATTGGAGGGAGGGCTAAATGTGCAATGTGTGCATGTATGATGTTCATACCCTGACATATATCAAAATGTATAATTATAATTTACAATGCACCAATAAATGAACATAAAAAGTTAAAAAAAAATAAAGTATCCTGCTCATCATTCTCTCATTACCTGAACACATCAAGCTCTTCCATTGCTCTGGAATCTTGGTCTATCAGCTCTCGGTCTTCCCCTAGAGAGCCTGCCCACTTTTTCCCATTTGGTGAACTTCTATTCATCTACTCATCCTTAAAGATATAGCTAGAATTAACTTTTTAGTGAAGACTTCTTTAGTGCCAAGATAAAATTAGTCATTCTTTCTTCAATGCTTTCATAGTCTATGAATAATAATCATTTAGATAATATTTATGAAGCATGAGTCATCATTTCAAGTGCTTTATATGTATTTAATTAATTCACTCATCCCAACAATCCTGAGTTAGGTACCACCATCATCCTATTGGACAGATGAAGAAACTGAAGCCCTTCCTTGATGGATTGGATCAATTTTGTCTTTATATTTTAAATATAAAATAGCGTAAGACACTTAGTATCCACCCAGTAACTATTTGATTATTTTCGAAGTTTTTTTGTGTGTGTGGTACTGGGAATTGAACCCAAAGGCATTCTAACTCCAAGCTACACCCCCAGACCGATTTTATATCTTATTTGGAAACAGGATCTCACTAGGTTGCTGAGAGCCTCACTACATTGCTGCAGCTGCCCTTGAACTTGTGATCCTCCAGTCTCAGCCTTCCAAGTACTAGGATTACAAGTGTGTGCCACCATGCCCGGTTTTATTTTGGAAATTTTAATTACTAATTTGAATAATTTGAACTTAAAGCTATTTATCAACTAATTTTAGAAAATGTAACAAGTTTTGATTGAACTGACTCATGATTTATTTCATCTTTTTGAATAGATTTATACTTTGACTTTTCTCAGAAGAAAGAAAAGGTAATTGTGCCATAGAGCTCTTTATTTATGCTATTTGCCTGTTTTTGCTGTTATGCAACTTTACACAAGATAAAAAAATTGCTACCACATTTTGGTTGAAGAAAGTCAGGAAAGATTTTGACTTGCCTTGGTATTTCTCAAAATCTCAATTGAAAATCAGTTTTAGAAAAATCCCTCAAATTGAAAGAAACTAGGAGTGTACCTTGGTTGACCTCAAAAGACAATCTGAACAAATAATGCATTTTCTGGCTCACCCATTTTATTTTTATAGTGTATTTGTCTTTTAAAATGAACTATGCTGCTGCCGGCAATTGCATCATTTTGGAGAATGCTTTAATATGCATAAAACATTCAATATTTCTGTGAGTATATTTCACAGGAGATTTTCTATTTCTGATAGAGTGACTACAATTATATCTTTCTTTTTATCACAAATATGATGCACACTATTTCAACCGCACATTTTAATATTTGGTGAATTTGTGCTGAGTGGCTTTAAATGTCAGTTCATCATCAGCTTGGGCCAAATTCTCCTTTATAGCAAGAAGGGAAAGCTAGTTTGGAGTATTCTGACTCTCATACCTCCACTTTGTTTTTAGCCCTACATTCTGAATACTTTTATTTAAAAACATGCCTCTTTCCTCATTCTAACCTTGGATCATCCTGCCACTTCCAAATTGTCAACCATTCTTGGATTATCTTCCATGGAAGCCTGGGCTCATTTGATTTTATATAGTAGAACATCAAATCCAACTAGTTGAGACAAAAATAAAAATTTGTGCATGACCAGGCAAGTAAATGCTGGTACTCAAATCTTTCTGTCCCTATAACTTGACCCTGTTTTTGTTTTTGTTTTGTTCTTTCTATAATGCTGTCTTTTGTAAGTACCCTCTCACTTTTAGTAGCAAATAGCAACTGAAAATTGTAGCCTCTTATCCACAGAGGTTAGATTCCTGGGAGGGATCTAAGATTCCCAACACACAATTATACCATCTAAAACCATTACTGGGATCAGGGAGGTTGGTTTTGCTTGTCAGCCAGACCCATGCCACATGTTCAAAGCTAGAGTTGATAGAAAGCTGCCATCCCTATCTGAAGGACATATATTAATAACAGGGATGGAGCAGTCTTCCAAAGAAAAGCAGAAGGGATGCTATTCAAAAGGCAATGGAGCCGGGCGTGGTGGCGCACGCTTGTAATCCCAGTACTTTGGGAGGCGGAGACCTGAGGAATGTCTACTTTATGAAGATCAAGTAAGTATGAGTATCTACCATATACCACATTTCTTGCCAAACAGTAGGCACTCAATTAAAGCTAGCTTTCCTGGAGACCAAAGTGCATCTCTGTGTCTTCAACTACTCCTCTCTCTTCATTTGGATCCTGTCCTGTTGGTCTATTACACAATTTAGCACTTAATGGACCACCTGCAACACAGCCTCCATATGCTGGTTATGCAAAGGCCTAATCAACTGATTTCTAAGCTCCTTAGAGGCTGGGATCAGTTCTTTTGTGCCCCAACACAGCACCCAGCCCAGGACTAGGCACTCACTCCACACAGAGTAAGAGAGGCACTTTGCATCCCTGGATCTATGATGGGCTCAAATCACATTTGGAGGGTATTGTATTATACATATGGAAACATGTAGAATCAGAAGAGAGAATAAAAATCAGAATGGTTAACTGAAGGAGACTGTGCCCATAAGATGAAAAAGTCCCTATGCATTTATGTATTTATGTAGAGAAGAAAGGAGAGTTTGGGAGATGCAGGGGGAGAAGTTTAGTGACATGATGCTGAACTAAGGACGCTTATCCCTGATACGTATGGATTCAGTTATATGGAGTAAGAAAGGAATTAGAATTTAATGTGAGTACATCCATTAATGATCTGTTAGGGAATAAAATAATTCATTAAGAGGTTAGACTTTGAAGAAAGACCTGTATTTGAGCCCAATATCCCCCAGTTAGAATCTGTATGGACTTAGGCAAATTACACAACAATTTTAAGCCTTAATAAATTTGTAGTGAGGGATTTATCTGGGTAATGAAGCAGGTTAAGTGCTTTTAACACAGTGCAAGGCGCATAGTTAAGGAAGCAATAAACACTGGCAAAGGCAAGTTTTATTATTATGTTTTTTGGGGGATGTAGATGGTATAAAGGAAATTAGGTTTGATTTAGAGAAGTTTATACCTCAGCATTACAACTGTCTCTCTCCCCTGGAACAGTGAAAATCACACGTAATAAGCATTTGCCTATTATCCAGCTGTGCTTGTCCAATGCTGATTTCATTTTCAATCCTATTTCGATTTGTTTCATTCTCAGTAGATAGAAAAAAATCAGACAATGATTGGGATCAGATTCATCTCTTTTCTAAGAACCCCACAGGGCTTTTTATCTTCTCCATATTTTGGCTTGGCGTGGCTTAGGGCCTTAGAAATGACTTAAAATTGAAAAATAAGATTCAAACACTGATATTCACCTGGTAGAGATATTTGATTCTTATTTTACCAATTCCACCAGATTTGGGGTGCAACAGGTGACTATTGCCAAAGACAAATATTCTGATATATACAGATATCTAGAGAGAGAGAAATGAGAGAAAATCAGCCATAATGGTTCCAGGGTGCTGAATAATTTTTCAGCTGTAGTTAAGAGTCTGATAAAAAAATAAGTAAAGGAGGTTTTTGTAAGGGGCCTGAGGGGCAGGGATGCAACTCAGAAGTCTCTATTTTGTCAACTAATCAGGCTAATGCTTTTCCCTGAAACTCTCTGAATACACTCTTTAAAACAAAGATACAGAATCAAATAAATACTTAGAAAAAATGGGTTTCCCTCCGTCATTTGGAAAGGAAATTTTCTGGTAATTCTTGAGGTAAGAGGTGGCAGGAACATACAGCAATTCTATAATACTCCATAATAATATTTTCACCTTTAATTTAATATGAGACTTCATTGTTTAACCTCAATTAAACAGTAGTGATGTCAGTCCATTATGATTAGTTAAATTAATGTTCTGAATAGGAAAATAATGATTTCAAATAAGACAATAATTAACAGCCTATAAGTATTAGTCCAATGGTCATCTCAACTCACTTTCTCTCTATATAACAGTTCAGCAGTTTTCATTTTAGACGCACTGATCCACATACTGTTATTCCCTAAAAATGGACTACCATACCCACTTAGGTTCCTTTATTGTCCTTGCCTTAAATTTCTTATATTTCTCATATGTGATTCTAAATTCTTTCATAGGGTAGGTCCCTCCTCACCCCTAAGCTTCTATAGACCTAGAAAATAAATCCTGCTCATCAGTGTACTACCAAACGTTTTGCCTTTCTGTGTATAGATGTTGCTTTCCCTCTATTGCATTGAAAAATCTTTGAGGACACGGGTTATAACTTCTACTTCTTTGTATTTTTTAAATATGAATGGACATTGATGACTTATTTATTAATAAAGTGCTCCCCTAAATATTGGCTAGGCTTTAAGGAAAAATTAACATATTTTCTGCCATTGACATGTCAGTCTGATAGGAAAAAAATGGTTATATCAATAATTGAATTCAATATAGCATGAAAAGAGTTCCAACTTAACATATACTGAGGTGTTAGGGACTAAAAATTCTTCTATGAGGTCTATTTATTTGTGCTTTTTGTTTTTGGCTACAGTGTAGGGGAAAGCTAATTCATATAAAAAAAGTAAGTCATGTGGACATAGCATTAGTAGTGAGAAGGGTGGAGGTGCTACTGGTAGGGACTGGGTGCTGGTATTGGTGGAATATTTATAGAACCCCCCCACCAGATCATTTAATCTGAGCCCTCTGAAACAGAACATAGTAGAAACTCAAGAAAATGTATTCCTCCAGGGTTCAAGAGAACCAGATAATGAGAAGCATATTGGAATAGATTCCCATCTAGCAGTCATAAACCGGATGTGGTAAAGAGAAGCTACTGTCACTGTTCTTAAGCTCAGGAATAACATGCTGAAAGCAAATTCTTTGAATGATCAATTCATTCAGGAAAGTAGGCTATTTTCAAAGGATGAGGCAAAACTATTAAAATATTTTGATAGTTGAGGACATTCCGATGCTTGCATTTTTACCTGGCCATTTGGAACTCACTATGGATTATTGAAAATATTCTGGTTCTATGTCAAATACTTTCACAGTTAATATTAACTATGCTTACATGTTTTCATTTGTTTCTAAACTCCAAGAAAAGTTTGTTTTCCTTAAAATTTGACCTCAATACATATGGAGATAAACATACAGTATATAATTATCCCTGTGTTTATTCATCATAATCCATACTTTTCCCAATTGTCATAATGTTCTTATCTCATTCCAACCTAACTACAATATACAAATTATTGGGCCAGTTTTGCTGATGAGGCATAAATCCCTGTAGGCATTCCACAATGGTCTTTGCTTTCCAACATATGGCCCACTGCTCCCTTGTTAAACCTTGATAATGTCTAAATTTGAGACCCGAGGTTTGATTCTGTACATTAAAAGTAAAGTAGAAATGGTGGCTTCTATTCAGATGATAAAAAAATCAGCCTACTTCCTTTTCTCTCAAAAATGCAATGCTATTTTTGCCCTGAATTCATATGGTACTTGATTCAATATTCTACTTTCTTTATACTGATTATATTTATCTGATATTAAATTTACCTAATGCCAGAAAATAAAACATTGAAAAATTTAGTCTTCTATGTAAGGCTTTAAAGTCCATGTGGTACCAACTTATTGATTTATTTTTGTTTTGTTTCATTCCATTATATTTTAGTCCCTACCTGGACTATTGTTATTTAAAATAATATTGCAAGCATACAAGACTTTTAGTTGAACTATCCCCACTATCCTTAAGAAAATGCCTAGACTATCTTATTGCTTCCTGGGATCTGATGGGTACAAAGTGAATAATCTCATCATCATTTTCATTTTTAGTACTTTATTTTATTTTATTTTTTTGCAGTACCGGGGATTGAACCCAGAGGCGTTCTACCTCTGAACTACACCCCCGGCCCTATTTTTTATACTTTATTTTGAAACCAGGTCTCATAAAGTTGCGGAGGGCCTCACTAAGTAGAGAGAGAGAGAGAGAGAGAGACAGGGAGAGAGAGAGATAGAGAGAGCTGAGGCTGGCCGCAAACCCGGATCCTCAGGTCTCTGCCTCCCAAAGTACTGGGATTACAAGCGTGCGCCACCACGCCCGGCCATTTTTAGTACTTTAAAAGTGATTGGATTGCTGTGTTAATATCTGCAACTTTTCTTCTCTTTCTAGAAACCTCACTTTTCTGGGCTCTATGCTGCTACAAGAACAGAGAGACCTGTATACTTGACATTGATAGCTGACTATTTATGGTTCATCACAATACTGAAATAACTATGTATTTCCTCTTAAAAAACTTATCCCTGAGAAATGTTCAATACTTGCTGATTGATTCTAGTATCTTGACAATCGCATGACAAGCACAGGATAATTAATTAGAGGATTTAAGAAGTGATAGAGCGAATCTGTTGATATTAACTTCATGGGTACCTTTTTATTACTGAAACCAACACTGGGGGCTTCTTGGTATATTTTATATCAGAACTGCTCTTCTTTCTAAATGCATTTGGTCTGTCAAAGAGATCTAGAGAAAGAATTGTGTAGACCCATCAGGTATTTAAACACATAGTTTGTTCCTTCGTACTCTGAACAAATATAAAGCTGTGGCAGTAGCTGATATCTAACTAGCTCTAACCAGTTGGTTAACTGGCTTCATTAGTGGTTCCAGTAGACACTTCTTAGAATGATTTAGTCAACTAATTGCTAGCACAAAAAGCTGTAAGTCCATGCTTCCTCTGTCAAGGACAAAGGAGTAATAGTAATAGTAATGTAATAGTAATAATGAAAAACTTCTTTCTGTCATTAATGGGAACTTCTGTCATTAATGGGATGGGAAATATATTTATTCAAATATCCACTGAGTGGCAGAGCTAAGTGAAAAACAGTACGCAGCTTGGAACCTATCTTCACACAGCTTTCTGGCTCTTCGTGATGCAGCCTTTAAACTGGCAAAATAAAGAGAGGATGTTAAAAAAACAAACTAAACATAGGGCCAAATTGAGAAGATAGTGATAACCTAAAGGATTTCACCCTGTATCCTAAGTATACTTTAACTAGTGTTTCTATTTAAAACTGTTTTCAAATATATAGTAATTTTGAAAGAATAGAATTATAGATATATATTTTCTCTGAATGTAATTGACATTAATGTCTTGCTATATTTGTAACATCTATTTTTAAAGTAATTTCAAGTAAATTATACACATAAAAGGTACAGACTCTGAGTAATTCAATATAAAATTCTAAAAGCTGGGACTTTGTATTTTTTGCCTAACTACAAAAATTTAATTCATTGATGACCACTTTCTCAGTCAATAATTTCATTTAAGCACACAAAGAGGTGTTTTATTAACCAATGTTTTTCCTCAAACATGACAATGTTGCCTAGTAAACAGTCTCCAAATCTCGAATTCTTACATCAACAATATTTATTTCATACCCCTTGGGTGTGTATGAGTGTCAGCTGATCTACACTGACTCAACTGGGTTGGACTGGAATCTGGGCTTTGGTTGGAATTCAGCTGGCTCCAGGTTTCTTTGTTCCTGGAATAGGCTAAGGAGCAGTGGTTACTTGTGTTATGGTCTTCTTTTGGCAAAGGGTAAGAAATCCAGAGAGGATGGCAGAAACTTCTCGTGCATCAGAAGAGACTCAGCTCAGAGCAGGCACAGTGTCTCTTCATTGGCACAGTGAATTCCACTGGGTAAAGGAATCATCTCAACAAAACCACTACCAATGGAAGGGGGTGTGTGCGCTCTTCCAGTTTCAATGGGAAGCACTACAAAGGCATTTACTGTGTAACTCTTCCATAGTAGAGAATAAAAAGTTGCAAATAATAATCCCATGGACTACAACGATTTTCTAATTATTTCGTCCCTATTTTTCTTCAGATTATTAATAAAGTACTCTTAGGAATGTATTCCACTTGGATTTATGATGATGCAACAGATCTAGAAGATGCTTCGAACACATTTAAGTCTACTTCTCTATGTGTATTCATCTATATAAACTTATCACATCACATAAGATTACCATTACATGACTACTACTTGTCAGATAATGAGAACCAATGTAATGTTTCACTCATCTTTGCATCCTCGGTGCCCAACACAATCCCTAGAACATATTAGGTGCTCAATAAATGTGAGATGAACAATCTAGAATTCCTCAGAATTTGCAAATAATTTCTATCCAAAGTAGTTTATGGCATGTCCACACTTTTCTCTGCCTACAAGTACAATTACATTTGTTTCCCACATGCAAAGATTAAGACATTGAGTAAGAAGAATGGTATAACTGAGGCCAATCAGGACATCAAGATAGAGAATAGACCATTATTCTTGGTTCTTGCTCTATACACAAGACCACATGTCCTAGTGCTTCCATGCCTTATGGATGCCTCCATACATAAGGTAATTGAACTGAACATATTGATTATTAGTAATAAATTGAGGACTTACTGAGGACAATGTTAAGCACTAGATCTTTTATATCTCTCCAAAATAGAGACAGAGACAGAGATCTAGCAATGATTCAAATTGTTTAATTCTAGTATAAAGCTGAGGAAATAGAGACAAAGAAAACGAAGCAAGAGCTCAGGGAAGCTAAAAGAAACCATAAACCTAGCTAGTATTAGAGAAAACTCTGCTGCTCTGTAGGGACAGAATTAGCTAAACTGTGTTGATGTTAATTTTCTGTAATTTAGAAATTACACACGAAAACAATACTAACATATGAAAATGCAAGTTATATAATTGAAAATAAGTGTATTCATCATTTGGAAAAGAAAAGTACCAGTAAAAATAAGAAAAAGGAAAATATCAATAGTAAGGAATAAGACATGTACTCCTAATTGATGATTTTAAATCTAAACCATCCAATTATAGATGGACACTCAGCTGCAATGCATAGACTTCATTAATAAATTATATTTGTATGACTATAGAAACTAATTCACAAATATGTGCATATTTGTTGGTTTTCCCAAAATCATAATATTTTGAAGGAGGTTCTTTCCTGCTTCTTTTTTTTTTTTTTTTTTGCGGTACCAGGGATTGAACGCAGTGGCGTTCTACCTCCGCACTACGCCCCTGGCCCTATTTTTCATACTTTATTTTGAAACCGGGTCTCATGAAGTTGCGGAGGGCCTCACTAAGGAGAGAGAGAGAGAGAGAGAGAGAGACAGGGAGAGACAGACAGAGAGAGAGAGAGAGAGAGAGCTGAGGCTGGCCGCGAACCCGGATCCTCCGGTCTCTGCCTCCCAAAGTACTGGGATTACAAGCGTGCGCCACCACACCCGGCATCTCTTTCCTGCTTCTTATTGTTTCAGAATTCCTGGTCTGTTAATCTGATGGCTTAGGTAAAAACTGATTAATTAGGATTGATGAATTATGTGCTTATAATTTATGCATAATTAATAGAAAGACTTCAGCCATCATTAAGGAATTTCATAGACTAGTTATACACCCTAGCGGGAAAAATTGGTCAAGGCACTTTTTTTCTAAAGAACAAAATCAAACAACAAATATACATACAGCACTTTACAATGATATTGGAACTCCCCTGAGTGTCCTGAAATTGTGTAAGCGAACTGATATAATAAAATCTGACATAAAAAGCCACTTAAACCACACTAATTAGGTGAATAATAAAAAGCAAGCAACTATTGAACTGCAAGGCAGTCACAATAGACAATTAAAAGGTTAATTAGATGTGTGAATACAAGTTCCTCTTGCCCTGGGATTTACTCTTCAGATGTTTTAGACAGACTCATAAGGGAGCTTGACATATAACATAAAAATCCATGAGAGATTTATTTGTATGAAAAAGGGTTCTTTGAATAAAAAGACAAAGCTATGGAATTGGGACAAGGGGTGGAGAGAAAAGGGAATAGCAATTACAACAACAACAAAATACTCAGAGACGCATTACATATTTGAGCAATGTGTAACACGAATTTAAATTCAAATACATTTTACCCTAGATATAAATCTAGGATGTTGACAGACGCAGAAAGGTCCAGTATGAGAGCAAATAAGCAGTGTGGTGAAGTGTGGAGGAAGCTTAGATGGGAGGTGAGGAAAAGGTGGAGGCGGGGCTCTAAACCATCCCTCCCCCCCAGGCTCCGTGTCCGGGAAGTTCATGGGATCTCTGCGGTCCTCAGTTTCTCCTCATAAAAGATGAAATCCAACCCAGGCTATTTGATTTTATGTCTTCTCTGTTAATTTAATGCCCATAACTTAATAATCTTCTCTCCTTACAATAGTTTCAATGGCACATAAATATGCTAATATGTGGGCAGAATAGATTGGATGCTTAAAAAATATGAAATATCAAAGCTTCTGAAAAGTTATTCCACTATAAATTTGATTGTTTTTTTTTTCCTGGGGGCTAAACATACACAAGAAACTGTGGTAGATGCTGGAAATTTGGGGACAAATGGCATGATCACTGATCTCTATTCAATTATTAATTATGATCTTAATGATTAGATATTTTGGTATGAATATCAAATTAAATAACTACTTATGTATTCTCATAAAATGTTAATAGAATTCTTTTATATGATTCTTCTATAAGAATAATAGACAAACCTGAGCATTGTGACACACTCCTATAATCCCTGTACTTGGGAGGCTATGACAGGAGGGTCACAGGTTCCAGGACAGCCTCAGCAACTTAGTGAGACCCTGTTTAAAAATAAAAAATAAAATAGGACTGGGAGTGTAGCTTGGATATAGACTGTTCAATCCCAATTACCAAAAAAAAAAAAACAAAACAAAGAAAGAATAATAGATAGCTGGAGAATATTTCCAATAATTGATAATAATAGCTAGCTGAGAATAATTTCTAATGCAATTGTTTATTGAGTGATTAATGTATGCCACTTATTTAACTTGTGAAACTCTACAATTTAGCAAATATTATTTTATACAAACAGATAAAGAATAAATGGCTCAGAGACTTGTTCTATGCCACATAGCTAGTAGAGGACTGAGCCAGAAACCTAACTCTCAATTTGTCTACAAACTGTCAGCTACTTCAATTCATGTAGTCATGAACTCTGAATTACTGGGGATCGAACCCAGGGCCATTCTACCTCAGAGCTACACCCCCAGCCTTTTTTATTTATTTATTTAAACAGAGTCTTGCTAGGCTTCTGAGAGTCTCATTATGCTGCCGAGGTCTCAGCCTCCCAAGTACTGGGATTACAGGCATTCACTACCACACCCGGCTTGAGGAAATATTATTATTAAATATTGAGAGTCATAGAGAAAATATAGAAACAGCTGATGTGTGGTTGAAATTTTGCCAGAAATAATGAAAAAAATCACAAAATATTCAAATTCAGAACATTTAAAATAGAACATCCTTTTCACTTGAAGCAACCTGGTTTCAGACTACAGAATCATCAAGAGGGGTTGCTGGGCCTCATCTAGGGTCTGGGTTCAGGCAGCCCTCCCAGAAGTGACAGTTGGAAGCATTTTGCAGAGCCTGAGAGGGAACTGGCCAGAAAGGAAGGTGGCGGGCCGGGCGTGGTGGCGCACGCTTGTAATCCCAGTACATTGGGAGGCGGAGACCGGAGGATCCGGGTTCGCGGCCAGCCTCAGCGCGCGCATGCGCTCTCGTGCTCTCTCTCTCTCTCTCTCTCTCTCTACCTAGTGAGGCCCTCCGCAACTTCGTGAGACCCGGTTTCAAAATAAAGTATAAAAAATAGGGCCGGGGGTGTAGCGCGGAGGTAGAACGCCCCTGGGTTCAATCCCCGGTACCGCAAAAAAAAAAAAAAAAGAAAGAAAGAAAGGAAGGTAGCAGTGTAAAGGAAGGGTCTCAGGAGGAAAAAGGAAGAGCAGACGCAGAAGAGGAGGCATGTGAGGTTGTGCAGAGAACAGCCTGTGTATATACCTTGATGCAGGGTCTGTATGTTAGCAAAGGAAGAGCCAGAGACAAGAAAGACAAGGGAGGTAAAACTGGTATTGTATTCGGATTTGACCTTGAAACTGAAGTAGAGTAGGAAAAGGAAATGTGTAGGTGTACATGCAGTCCCAAGTGTAAGGAAAAGTGTGAAGAAGAGTTTGTGGGATGAGTATCTGTCACAGTTAGTTTGTACTAAGGAATAGAGGGGAAAATAAGCAAGGCAGTTAGCATGAGCTGCATTTTATAGATCGGAAATTTTTTTAATGACTTGCATAGATGCTCAAAGCTAGTGAAATTTTTTCTGGGCACATATTAGCATATTTAGGACCAGAATTCAGCCCTCCAGTTTTCTGTCCTGAAAGCTCACACACATTTTTTTTTTTTTTTTTTTTTTTGCGGTACCGGGGATTGAACGCAGGGACGTTCTACCTCCGCGCTACATCCCCGGTCCTATTTTTTTATGCTTTATTTTTTTTGAAACTGGGTCTCACAAAGTTGTGGAGGACCTCACTAGAGAGAGAGAGAGGGAGAGACAGAGAGAGAGAGAGATAGAGGAGAGAGAGAGAGAGAGACAGGGAGAGAGAGAGACAGCTGAGGCTGGCCGCGAACCCGGATCCTCCGGTCTCCGCTTCCCAAAGTACTGGGATTACAAGCATGCGCCACCACGCCCGGCTTCACACACATTTTATCATACCATGCTGTTGTGAAGTGTCAATGACAGAGCATGGGCTTTATCAATATCTTAGGTGATTTACTGATTAATAAGGATTTACCGGCAAAGGATTAGAAATAATTTAAATATCCAATAATAGGAAAATAAAGTAAAATTTATCAGAATGTGACTATAGATGAAATATTATAGAACTTTTGCAAAAGGTCCCTTATGATGTATTTAGTAGCATTAACAAAATGTTTTCTCATGATGTAATAAAAACAAAGAAATCGGACTATAAAACATCTTTAATACAACTTTGTGTGTGTGTGTGTGTATATGAGAAAAAGACTGGATAAAAATATATAAAAATGGTAATAGAAGTTTTATCTGAACTGTGGATTTAGAGGCTGTTCATCTTTATGCATTTCTGTGTTTTCCATATTTTCTGTATTTATTATTCATAGGATAGGAAAAATAAACATTACAAAGGAAAAAATAAGAGAAGTGACATGTTCTCAACCAATTTCATTCCCAGTGCGCACATGAAATCAGGTTGTCATCCTGCTCTGCTTTTTATAGCAAAAGGAAACATTTTAAATCCTGGGCAAGTGGATAATTAAAACTCGTGCATACTATCAAAGCAGGAGCACTTCGAATCCTATTTCTACTTTGTGCCTGAACCTTGTCATGCCTATGAGGTTTTTTTTTTTATAACATTTAATAGAGAACAAGAGCCCATTCGTCCCTGTTAAATACTATGGTGCACAGATGCAGGGACTGCCTTCATAATTACACCAGAGGCTTCACTAGTAGTACAACTGTGTGCTTGGGAAACCATCTCTGAGTACAATTACTCAGTGTCCAATATCAGAAAATAGCTGTCCTGATTTAAAAAAAAAATAGCTTGTGAGTGTGGAAGGTGGCTGGCAGTGGTGTGGGGGAGGAGGAGCTGGGTATCAGCCAGTGGAGGGCAGGCAAAGCCCAGAAGCAAACTGAGCTGTTGACAAGATTTGGCAGGAACACAGCAAGGTATGTTCTAGAAACTGTGTCGACTTCTTGCTGCCAATAGCACAGAAACCAAGCCAGGAGAAACTATTGTTTGTTTGTTAATGTGGTCGAGAGAGTTACCCTTCCGGCCCTCCCCACATCTCCAGCCTCTTGTGCTGTGCCTGGCTTTGACTAGGGTCCCTTGGACCGAGTCCTAATCCCAAACATAAATCATTCTTTATTATTCTGGCCCTTGAAGTAAGCTACCCCACATTCAAAGCACCTCTTCAGAGATGATACAATTTCTACAAAGCATAGGAAGGTCTTTTCTCCCAACCCTTGCTCTGAATATTGCATATTTACACCGCGCAGCTTAGAAGCGTATTCACTGTTTTCTGTTTGCCCTTTTGGCTGTCAAGCCCGGCTTCCCATGTGATCCCCTGTGAAATACAGTCACATTACAGATATCTCATTGCCTAGCGATGGCAGATCCAATGCAGCAGCTTTCAAGTAGGGCTTGAGGGTCTGTAATTTCAACAACATTCTTACATCATTCTGATGCCCAACCAGGGTGTATAACTTTTCCTCCTGTATATTACTATAGAAGACAATTACAGATCAAAATATACAGCTGTCATATATGCCACAGAGACAACACGGGATAGCAAAGGACATTCTTTACCCATCTTTAAAGTGGAGGCAGTGTTACCTCCCTGCAAGTGCTGTTCACAGGAAATACTTAGTACAATCTTGGGCACAAAACAAATATAAGCATATATGAGCACTGCCTTCTCTTTGTACTGTAATATGGCCAATTACATTTCAGAATGCCAACAGGCACCTCAGCTCTGAACTGTGTTTGAGGAGAGAGGGTGCAAGGGTACAGGATTGAAGGGTGTGGCTGGCCCTGATGAATGTTTCCAGGTTAGCAACATCTTCTTTCTTGCCATTGCCCTGCCATTTCTTAGTAAGGATTCCTAATTCACAGAGTTCATATGTTTCTATAGGTATATTGTAACTATACATCATAGTGATATCCACAGTGATACATACAGAAATGCACACTGCACTTGGTGTATCTCCCTCCTCATCATCCTACTCTGTCTGCTCCCTCTTCTTCCCTCCCCACAGTGAGACTGGTGGGGACACCTTCATAGATGGATATAACATTATTTGAACTGTTTCTTTCCTCAATCCTCCTTTTCCCCCTCCCCACCTCCTAACCCACTTCCGCTATTCCACTATTCTACTGGTCTCATTCCTCATTTATCTGAAGTCCCTTTTGTTTCCTGTTTTCTCTCTAGCTTCCACATATGAGAGAAAACATAACATAATAGCCAAATTATAGAACCAGCTGAGGTGCCTTTCAACAGATGAATGGATAAAGAAATTGTAGTATGGGATTTTACAGGTTTCTCTCTGATGCTCTTTGAATTTTTAGTCTATGTCACATCAGGGGGTCAATTTCTGAAAGTTTTCAAGGAGTCTTTCTATCAGTAATTAGCAGTTACAAGATTGGATAGAGTAGATGGAAACCTCTGAATTTTCTTCCTATCACATACTGTGTTTTAACTTTATACAATTTACCTGGCTCTCTGAGCTTTAGTTTTCCATGCCTATAAAATGAAGGCAACAGTAATGGACTAGGTACCAATTTAGCATCCTTTCAAATCCTCCTGAACTCACCTTTTATCTCTCCCCTGTGTAGCTCAGACCAACTTTGCACAGGCACGGGTCTAATATCCCTTCACCTCCTGCAACACAGTGGGCTTCTCACCTCCCACCCTAGGGCCACCCTCCTGATTGTCATGGCTCCCTTGCATGCACAACTGAAAGGACAGTTGAGGAAAAAAGTTAACTTACAAGGGGATAATGTTTGGCAGACAGACACACACCATGCATAAGTTCATCTCCCTTTCCACCTGCTGGTAAAAGTCCTAAGATACATCTTACACAGCTTCTGGGGAGACTTTAGACAAGCAATCACTAATGTTTGGCCTTGGCCACCTCAAAATGCATCCTCATCCCTGCTCTGCCTCCTTCCCTGACTTGTCTGCTGGTACCTGACTTGCTCCCTAGAGGTATGCTCTAAATTAAAGGTCCATGACACCTCCCATACTCTAGATCCTAGGAAACCTTATGTTAAGACAAATAATTATTTGTGTCTTAGGGTTTTGTGGATACCAAATGAGATAATTCAAATAAATGTGATGTAAATAGAATTCAGTAAATGTTAAATAGTGACCACCATCCTATTTCCCAAGCTGCAAGATATTTGCTCTCTCTCTTGTCTCCTTGAACCCCTCTCCTTGCACACCTGTCTTTTCTGGCCTTACCCTGCCATTTATTTGTTTGTTTATAAATTTAGAAAAACTTCATTACTACTGATAAGTATGACTGATTTGAGAAAGTACTGAAATAGCACTAACCATCCAAGCCACCTGGTGATCTGCTGTTGGTCTGCTACTGTTTCTTGTGTGTGTGTCTTCTCATAAGATTGTGACTCACTAAGGGTCAGCCCTTTGCTTTGTTCCTTCACAAGCCATCTTCCTTGGCCATGGCCAGCAAATACTTGTTTGGAGAGTTCGATGGTAATGGCTGCATTTGGGAGGAGGCTGTACTCTTTTCACAGATGGCTGGGAGCCTCATGAGCTGAACAGTGGGTGGAAACCCAGCCCTCAGGATTGGGGCCTATAAAAAGACCTTTCTTAATCCCACAATAACTGCTTGGGATAGACAAGATTTTTCCTTAAGAAAAAAGCTGTGATAGAGCCATGTGTGGTGGCGCACACCTTTAATCCCAGTACTTGGGAGACTGAGACAGAGAGATAGCAGGTTTAAGGCCAGCCTTAGCAACACAGTGGGACTTTCAGCAACCTAGTGAAACCCTGTTTCCAAAAAAAAAAAAGACCAAAACAAACAAATAAAAGGGAAAAGTTCTGGGATATAGCTCAGAGGTAGAATGCCCCTGGGTTCAATTCCTAGTACCATGGGGGGGGGTGAGAGAAAGAGAGAGAGAGAGAGAGAGAAAAGAGGAGAAAGGAGAGAGGATTGTGACAGGTCAGGAATAATAGTTTGTGGTTGGTGTGATGGTAACTCAAACTGACTATTCCCAAACAACATAGGAGAAGTCTATAAGCCTCTATAAAGAAACAAAATTTAAAAAAAGCATAACATTCCAGTATGATCTCAGTAGGCATCAGAGAATAAAAAGCAGAGAAGAAAAGGTTTTTTTTCTCACTGAAGTTTGATGAGTATAGGAGTGCACTGAAAGAAGGTCTGCCTTGCTTCATAGAGACTGCTTCGTTCCCAACATATTCCCAGGGCCCATCTGTGAGCTTGGCTCACTAAATGCTCTATAGGAGTGCATTGATTACTAGATGAGATCAGGAAATCAGAGGCTCATATATATAGTAAATCAAGCAGAAAAAAAAGATGATAAGGGGGAAAAAGTATGATAACTGGGTTTTCTCAATGCTTGTCATTCTCAAGGGATATTTTATTTTTCCTACAAGAGCCAGTGAGGATTCTGACATGGTTTAATCCATTGTAGGGGACTTATGCTTTGGAAAAAAGGTGAAATTTGAAAGAATTAATCTTTTAGGAAGAAGGCATCATATTAAAAGTGTCTTCTGACCTAAAACACCATCTACAACCCCATCACTATCATGTTTCCATCATTCCTGTCTACACACCTCCAGGGCTTACGTAGTACTTTCCATTCTAGGACCACATCCTTTGATGTCCAGGCTTGGAAATATAGAAGCCATGACCATTCTCAGGCTTTGTAGACTACAGTCCCATCTTTCCAACAACTTACCTAACCAGACTAAGTCTCAATTACCAAATAATATTTTGTCCCTATCCCAGCCACAGCATTAAGATAGAAGTCTAGGTTTAAATGAATATCAGAACTTCTCCTGAATTGGGACAGAATCTATAAGGTATGAGACACCTCCTGAAAATTAAGTGAAGTGGCTTCTCTTATAACATCTTCTCTCATAGCATCACTGGGCTGATGCTATGAGGATTTGGGGTCTGACTATATGTACAGAAGCTTTCATGGGTACCAACTCATATTGCATTTGTGTTCTTCCCTTGCAGATTCTTGCTCCCACTCTTTATACCCTAGGTCGGCTCAAATGGATAAGATGACGGATGGAATCCTTCTCTACAAGAAGGGAATAGCTGAAAAATTAACAACTCCCAAAATATTGGTGAACCCTGTTCTTCGGTATAAGATAACTCTGATGCAGGCAAATCCTTTAGGGGAAAGGCAGACATGAAAATCAAAGGAGAGGAGCATCAGGCAGCTGAAGAACAAATTTCTATGTAGCAAGGGTGGTGAGAAAGAGAAGTAGTTGAGAGAGCTAAAAAGACCTTTGCTAAAGCTGCAGCATTGTGAAGGGCCAGTCTGAGTCCTAATCATCGAGCCCATAAAAGTGCAGACATAAAATAGAAACAAAGACAGTTGGCCCTTCAAGTATGTCCTGCTTCATTATTTAAAGGTTTATTAAGTGTATAGATCATGGAACCCGTGTCTCAGATTTCCAATGAGACCTGAGTCAATATATTAAGACGCAGCATTAAGGTAAAGGACCGCAAGCTTTATTGAATACTAAATATCCTTTATGGTGGGATGTCTCTATAAAACTAACTCTCTTGCCCACACGGTTATTTCAACATTTGTGAAATAGTGAAACCTGAATAAGTTAAGCCTTATTTATGCGCAATGGTGGCTTCAAAACAGATGACCCACCCATTGACTTCACAATCTGTATCAAACAAGAGGGAGAAGATATGGGATATAACAGGCCAGACAGAGATGAAAACTGAATATCAAAGCCCACTTCTTGCAAAACAATTGGGTCTCCATCCTTGTTTTTAACTCCAGCCCTCCTTGCTATTTCATTCCTGAATACATATATCTTGTCATACCCTGACTTCTGTTCTTGTCTCTCTCCTCACTCATGTGCTTTCGATTTGATTATCAGATATGACTTTTCAGGCCTTGATTATTTCTACTGGTTTGGTCACCCTAAAATAGTTACCTAGTCTGATCAATCTAGCTTTGGTCCCTGAAACCATAGGCTGGCAGTTAACCCATTGGTCAGAACTCCCCTGAGCTTGCTAATGCTCCAAGAAGTCAGAAGAGCAAGAACTGTCTGGTTTGGGACCAAGATTACTTATCTATGGTGATTCTTACATGAAATTATTTTTATAACACCAATGTGATTCATCAGAAGGGCTGTTCATTCAAGAGACAGCAGATCCATTATCCAGTCCAAATCCTTCTGTATTGGACAGGGTTCACTAGATTAACAGAATTCACAGAATGAGTATATTTAAAAAAGGGATTTATCAGATGGGCTTACAGTTTGAAGCAATGTAGTCCCAAGTTCTGACTGCACATGGAGAGTCAGAGGAACCAGTAGCTGGCCGAGCAGTCTAAGAGCTGGAGTCTTAGGATCGGAGCAACCACTAATTCAGTTCCAGTCCAAGATGTGAAGATCAGGAAGCTCTTCGGAGAAATGATGGTGAAGTTTCAGTTCGAAGGGCTGGAGGCCAAAGATCTCAGACGAGAGCAGAAGATCAAGAAACTCTTCAGAGAAACGGCGAAGTTCCAGTTCTGTGAGCCGGTGGCCGACAATATCAGGCGAGAGCAGATGCGTTTTCTTCAGGAAGAGTCGCGCATTGCTCTACGTGGCTTCTCCCTCTTTTATCTAAGTCCTGCACCTATAAGAATCCTGCTGCCTACATTCAGGGCAGGCTTTCTGTTTAATCTGCTGTTACACACCTAAAGTCACATGATCTTGGGTGTGTCATGATCAGGTCAAGTTGACAAACTAGATTGACTATCACACCTTCTAATGAGTATCCTGATATGGTCACTTAACTTCTCTGAGCTCAACTACTGAACCACAGTCTCAACTACCTCATAGAGATGCTTACTGAAGGAAAGCAAAACGAATATTAAAGAGACAGAGACACTGAGACATAAATAATAGTGAGTATGGAATTCTAATATAAGACAAACTTGGAGTCTTCAAGCTTTCAGTAGGCGCCCAATGGACAGAAACTAGTATAGATGTCACTCAAGTTTTGCCGAGCATGGTGGTGCATGCCTAGAATCCCAGTACTTCGGAGGCTGAGTCAGGAGAATTGCATGTTTGAGGCCAGTCTCAGCAACTTAGCAAGGCCTTCAGAAACTTACTGATATGCTGATTCAAAATAACAAAAGCAAATAAAATAAGGCTGGGGATGTAGTTCAGAGGTAGAATGCCCCTGAGTTCAATCCCCAGTACCCCCCCCAGACACACACACATGCATAAAGAAGTCACCCAAATTTCTAGTAAAACATTCACTAATCTTCAATATTTTCAGAGCTGCTCCAGAGAAGCCAATTTGGGTCAATGAGAAAAGGCTGATACCCCAAAATTTAAAAGACCAGAGAGAGAAGATCAGACAGCATGTCCTTCTCTGGGAGGCTTCTCTAGAAGGCAGGGAAGCAAGGCTGAGCAGATTGTTCATCGCCTAAAAGTGCTGATCAAGAAGACAGACAGGAATAAAATTCCATCCGCATTCTGCTTTGTAATTCCTGTGTTCTGGCACATGATTGTGTGATTCTGTACAAATAAGAACTAACATGCCTGTAGACATGTAGACATGTTAGCATGAGTTCATATAAACTGAGCAGAACTGAGGCTACTACCCATATAAAGTCCTGCTTGCAAATCTGCCCCTTGGTTCATGTTTAAAAAGTGGGATTGGGGAAAATTCTCACCATTCCCTGCCAAAAATAGTTCACTCTGCCTAACTTGTTCATGCAAATGATATGATTTTTAATGAACTTTTGCTTTTCTTTTCTGGTACCTGGACTCTGGGGCATGCTAGGTAGATGGCACTTAAGTGAGTAGCCACTGGCAGAAACATAGGCACTGAGGCTCTGAAGAGACTCCCTGGAAGAAAACATCTCTCACACATCACAACTCCTCTCTGAAGAAATGTAGCACATGCTGCTGACCGGAGGAAGACTCCAGGAAGTGTACACCGAGTTTCACCAGCTAGGCTCCATATCCCTTGTCCTTTGTTAACTCTCTTTGGATCCTTTGGTTGTGATAAACCACAGACATCGAAATGACTATGTGCTGCGTCCTAAGGATCTTTCCAAAGAATCATCAAGCCTGGGAGGTTGGCTTAGAGACCAACACACTTTTTGTTTCATGGTAAGGAGCCATTTGCTCACCATCCTGTCTTCCATGGGCTGTGCCTACATGGAGGTGCCAATTTCCCCCACAGGGTCATCATAAGGGCTAACTGGGCTCTGCTAGGAGGAGAAGAGGGTAAAGAAAAATGCATAAGCTTCCTTCCCCACCCATGCCTTTTCCCTGATAGAGAGAACTATAAGCCTCTTTCCCCTTTACCTCACTGGAGCCAAACTGAACACTTCTTGGGTCAATATTAATTGCAAATATGGAAGGTAGATTTCATAAATGGGGTGGGGTGGGGTGGGGGACGAGTATTTATAAGCACTCCCCTATGACCTAGGTACAACATTTGGGGTTTATACATGTATCTGAATGAGTCATTGTAACAAGGAAACAATAATAACCCTATGTTATGGCTTCAGAACCTGAAATGAAGACAGGTTAAGTTATTTTCCAGAGATCAGACAATAAGTGGTAAATCATGACTTTAAACTGCATTTATCTGACTCGAAATCTCATGTTTGTTCCATTATATCATGCTGCCCTTACACTCAGACCTTCATTCTCAATTTTATTTCATCTGAAAGCTGTAGCTATTTATCTCACTTGTGTTGTTATTAAAATAAGATATGCATGTTAAGTATGTAATATAGAGTCTGGTGTGTAGTAAACACAAAGCAAATGGAAATCGTTTTTATGATTACAATGATTCTGATTATATTTAGAATAGAAATTTGTCTGGCCCAGGGCCCCAGTGCCTGCTCAGTCCAGGGCCCGAAGAACTAAACATGGCAAGACAAACAATGAGGACTATCTAGGGCATACTATTCTGATAATTTTTTGCATGTTTATTATACAGCACACTAATAATTATGTGTCTCATTAAATATGCATCAGATTAGTATTGAAACTTTCATTTGCATCACAAGTCCAAACTCAAATTTATGCAATGCTTAATCTCTTGTATTGTTCCTAAAGTACCATACAAATCTGCTTCAAACATAAAAGCAAACAACAATAAAAGCCACTGTAAGTGTTTTCTTGGAGTGGCTGGGTTTGTGTTCACCAGGCAAAGACTGACTTACAATATGTTACTCTCACACCTACCACTCTCTATTCATGGGGCTGACTAATGAAAATCCCCTTATGTATGAAAATAAAAGTTCCATTTGCCTTTTGGTTTTAACAGTGTACAACAGGATCATCATACTGGACACTGTGGAATGATAGAAAGTTTAGTTCAAAACATACATTGAGAACTCATTTCATGCTATAGAAGATTTAGCACATAATCTCTCTGACACACAGTCAGACTCATGAAATGTGTGCTGGGTAGGTGTTAGCAATGGTGGTCAGAGATAAAGTTATTTGCATTGCAACACTGTATAGAGCTTATATAGTTTCTAAGATCAATCCATTATATTGTATGATAAACCTTATACAAGACACACCAACACATACCCACATACACTCCCCCACACATTACACTCAAACAAGCATTACACACAAGAACACGATTGAGCTTTCTGTATCTCTGCTTCCTGGGAAGACATCCATATCCTTTGATTTCATGAATTTACATTAGGTCTACTGAGCCTACATTTTTTTTTTGAAAATTCAACTTTTCACAGCTCTACGTAACTTCTACCAAAACATACATCGTGTATTTTCCTATTAAAATGTATTCAATCTCTTGTGTAATTACTCTCAAGCCCCTTACTAATAAATTCAAGGCAAACAACAGAAGAAAAAATCCTTAGAAATAAACATAGACCATTCTCTTTCCATGGGTATGTATTGCTGCTATTGACTTTCTAGTCATCTACTTTTAAAACCATTTTGAAAATGATTTTTAAGTGTGCAATCTCATTTATTAAAGCTTTGAAAGTTGATTGCCTTAATTTTCCCCCAATCAACAAGATAACCCTTAATTTTAAGGTCTGGATTAGTGGCACTCTCAACTACGAAGTTATGATGCCATTTATTTACATTAGAATCAACACGAGTTCAGAACTTAATGCCCTCATCAATTTTCCAAATAAAACTGCAGCTGTAGTGTGGAGCAGGTGAAATGAGATCTGTATTTCTCAGATGTAATGTAGCCAAGAGCTTAACCCAGGCTTCATGAAGTTTAAAAGCAATAAAGCCAAAGTTATTTCAGCCCTGCAGCATACTTATTTAAAGAGATGGATGTTATTGGCTATCTTTCAACGTACTGCTTATACTATCATTAAAACTTGAAATGGAATCCCACAGTGTTGGGTATGGAATATGATATAAGACCCACAACCTTTTTAAAACATAAGGATAAAAACAATTATAAAGCTACATCTAAAGTATTATATCTAGAGTCTTATCTCCATCCTCATTTCTTACACAAAGGACTTGAGATCGAAAAACTATAGAGTACCAAACAGAAGAAACTCATGTGAGTACCACGAATCAGGAAGCAAAAGTGGTTATCAGAGGACCTGGTGAATTCTACACAACTGTCAAATTTATAGCATGAAAAAATACACTAAATAATCTTTAGACTCCATGAAGATAAGAACCATGTCTGTACCCACCTATCACGATGTTTATTAGAGTTCCAAGCATATATCAGGTGTCTAGTAAATACTAAGTGAGTTAATAAATAGATGTTATATAGAAACAGATGTCTTGGCCATGGTGGTTAATGACTCTGAAAAAGCCTTGAACAAGTTGTATGAAGAAAATCTGAGTTCATTAATAAAGTTCAGTCTCCTTTTTTTTTAAATGTATTCATTTAATGGTGCACTGTAGTTATACATTTTGATAAGTGTCAGGGTATCAGAAGCATGCATGTATACATTGCTCATTTAGCCCTCCCTCAATAAAGTTCTGTCTTCTAGTGCAAAAAGGTAAGTAGGAATAGGAAATAGTACCTTGTCTTCTTTGTTTAGGTGTCTGTATCTAGTATCAACTCTTTTAAAGTGCTGCTGTTTCTTTACCTGTTGTTCTAGTTATAAACATACAGGTCCAACAAATTTTACCAAAGTAGCACTTATTCAATGCAGTACTACTCTTTAACCTCGGCATTCTCAGTTTAACAAGAAAAACAGAGTTCAAATCCAAATATTTAGGCATCGTCGCTTTTCATGATCATGTGTAATCATATTTTATGTTCCCCTGAATAATAGCTGAAGTTTCTATTCTATACTAATTTAGGCCAGAGATATTATTACTGGGACATTAAGCACTGAATTGGAATAAATTAATGATGTCTAGATATATCAAATTTGCTTATGACTATGTCAAGTCAAATCAAGGCAATATTTTATGTGTAAATGATCTGAAAGGACACTTCTTAAAAGAATGTATACAAATGGTCGATAAATACATGAAAAATGCTCAATATCATTAGCCCTCAGGGAAATGTAAATCAAAACTACAATGAAATGCTGTCTCACCTCAGTTAGAAAGTCTCCTACATTAAGATCTGTTTGCGAATTTGTTTGGGAGACTTGGAATCTTTCTATGGTGTATAATTATAATGCACCAATAAAAATATTTCAAAAAGGACAGTCTGCTATTAAAAAAAAAACACCTGCTGGTAAGGACATGGAGAAAAATGAACTCTTCTACAGTGTTTATGGGAAGGTAAAGTAGTACAGTATGGAAGGACTTCAAAAACTAACAGTAGGCCAGGCGTGGTGGCGCACGCTTGTAATCCCAGTACTTTGGGAGGCAGAGACCGGAGGATCCGGGTTCGTGGCCAGCCTCAGCTCTCTCTTTCTCTCTCTCTTCCTGTCTCTCTCTCTCTCTCTCTGTCTCTCTGTCTCTCTCTCTCTCTCTCTCTCTCTCTCTGTTTAGTGAGGCCCTCCGCAACTTCGTGAGACCCGGTTTCAAAATAAAGTATAAAAAATAGGGCCGGGGGCATAGCGCGGAGGTAGACCGCCCCTGCGTTCAATCCCTGGTACCGCAAAAAAAAAAAAAAAAAAACTAACAGTAGAACTGTGATATGGCCCAGCTATCTGGCTCCTGGGTATATATCCAAAAGAAATGAAGTCAGCGTACAAAGAGATGCCTGCATGCTAATGTTTATTGCAGCACTGCTCATGATATCTAAGGTATGGAATCAACCTAAGTGCCCATCAATAGTGAATGAATAAAGGATATATGGCATAGCTACACAATGGAAATTTATTTAGGCATAAGGAAGAATGAACCCTGACATTTGCAGCAAAATAGACTGAACTGGAGGACATCATGTCAAGCGAAATAAGCCAGACACAGAAAGATAGAAAGATAAGTATCATGTGTTTTGTGGGAACTAAAAGAAAAAAAAAAGTAGAATAGTGATTACCAGGGTCTGGGAATGGTGGAGGGGGTCAAGGGTAGAAGAAGGGTGAATGAATATATTAAATGTATGCTGCATTTACATATGAAAACATAACAGCGAATCCCACTAGCATGTACAATTAATAATTGTAAATAAAATAGCTATTTAATGAATATAGATTTTTAAAAAATTTTGTGGTACTGGGTATTTAACTCAGGGGTCCTCTACCTCTGAGCTACACCACCAGCCCTGTTTTTTTTAATTTTTAATTTTGAAACAGGGTCTCATTAAGTTGCTGAGGGCTTCCTAAGTTGCTGAGGCTGACCTCGAACCTGAGATCCTCCTGACTCAGCCTCCCAAGTACTGGGACTATAGCATGTGTCGCCACACCCAGCTTAGGTTTTTAAATTTTTTATTTGTTTTTTTTTCCCCCACAGGTCAGTAATATGAGGAGTAATATGAGGTGTAATACTCTTTCATGATGCTGGGCAGTGGCAATGAGCCACAGCCCTCAGTCAGTCATGTGATCACAAAGGGAAATACCTGCCCTGGACAGCGACCGTGGTACTAAGCGAGGCTTGGTGTCAGGCAGGCTTGGTGCACTCGATGCACTTTCAACTTGCCATATGTTTAGCTTATGATGGATTTTTCAGGACAAGAAGCATTGAAGTACAGGGGTGTATTGGTCAGATCAACAGAATTCACAGAATGAAGAAAGGAAGGGAGGGGGGGAAAAGGATTTATTAGATCAGCTCACAATGTAGTCCTGAATTTCGACCGCACGTGAAAAAGTCAGAGGAATCAGCAGCTGGTCGGGCGGTCTAAGAGCCGGAGCCCCAGGATTGAAGCAACCACCAATTCAGTTCAGTCCAAGATGTGAAGATAAGGAAGCTCTTCGGAGAAACGATGGTGAAGTTTCAGTTCGAAGAGGTGGAGGCCAACGATCTCAGATGAGAGCAGAAGATCAAGAAGTTCTCCAAGGAAACGGCGAAGTTGGAGACTGACGATCTCAAATGAGAGCAGATGCGTTTTCCTCAGGAAGAGTCGCAGCTCAACTCTACGCGGCTTTCTCCTTTTTATCCAAGTCCTGCACCTATCAGAACCCTGCTACCCACATTTAGGGCAGGACTTCCGGTTAAATCCACTGTTACACAACCAAAGTCACATGATCTGGGGTGAGTCAAGTTGACAAATCAGACCAACTATCACAGGGGGCATCTGTATTCTCCTTGGGTTTTGTTCTATACTGTTTCACCACTAGGTGCCACTGCACATACTTTCCCTTTTTTCTGGAATGCCACAGTCCTCCCTCCTGTTTGCCTGCCCAACACAGCAAATATCCTGGGCCACCATAATTTAGTCAATCTTCCTCTGACCTGAGCCACTTCTAGTTAACTGGTAAGTGTTGGCTAATTACACACACTTCCTGTGTGACTTTCATCTGTTCACTTTCCTGACTTGCTCACTACAATGTGAGCTTACTCCTCCTGGAACCCCAGTGACTAGGACAGCACTATATATAGTAAGTGTTCCATAAGTACTTGGAAATTTCATTGAAATTATATGACCAACAGGTGCAAGAGAAGCATAGAGTGACAATAACAGAACAAAATGGTTAAAGGCCCAAATCGGTAGTTGGCATATTTGTATCAAATCATGACTTACTGGCTTTGTAACCTTGATGAAGTCACTTGACATCTCTCAGCCTCAGTTTTATCATTAAGGTGAAAAAAGTAAATGGATATAATCATACTATGTTGAATAACTGCAAAAAAAATGAGATGATTTATATAAAATGTATAGCACGGTTCCTAACAGTAAGTATTTGAGTTATGACTGTTATTTTGTGTATTACTACAAACTGAACACATAAATATAGAAAAATATGAAAATAATCCATGACATACCCATTGGCAAAGAAACCCATGTGTTTTTTTTATCACTGACTTCTCAATATACAAGCGTTTATATTTATTTCTGATCATTACTATAGATTTAATGTTTATTCAAACCTCTAGATATCCAGACTAAAGGAGACCTATTTTTTCACTTTCAGAGACTTTGGAAATTTCCATTTCTTTTATATAACCAAAGAGTGAAGGCTGCTGAAATTGAAACCATGGACATACACAGGGTGAGGACTCTGTCTAGCCACATAAGAGCTTGCAGAAAGAGGATAGACAAATATGAATTACATATAAAAAATACATACAATTCACGTAAATAGTCCCCAAAACAGCAGCAATTCCTGCACAATTCTCAAGAACTAGCTCAGAGATAAAGCAAAAGAAAGGAAGAAGGAAGGAAGGAAGGAAGGAAGCAAGGAAGGAAGGAAGCAAGGAAGGAAGGAAGGAAGGAAGGAAGGAAAAATTGTGTATTTTCAAATTGAATTTGATTCACAAGTGATTTTTAGATGTGTGCTCCAAAAATTCCAGTGAGGTTTTTCTGAAAGGCAGGTAGCAGGACGCCTCTCTGCTTTGTGAATAGGCATAAGAATGCCAAGGAACTTCATCCTCCAATGACATTTCTGAATTGATTTCCTACTAATAACAACTCAGGGTAAACTGCTCTGGGCCTACAGATCACTGATTAAATCTCCTCTTTTTATCAAAATCTAGTTGAAAGTAAAGATAATGCCCCAGGATTGTGATGAGGACATTTGGGTCATCCTTTACTCTGGGCGGGCTTCTAAGGCATACTCTGGGCTCCTCCTGGGTCATCAAAATGCTCTTCACTTAGGCCACAATGTCTGTCCCGCAGACAATCGCCTTCACTGAGATTCACCTGGGATGCACGCCCTGCCACCTCCGAGCTGCTGCATCTGTGACTATTTGAAAGGTCACTGTGTGAATGGCTCTTTTTTTCTCATCCTTCACCTCAAACCTCACGGATTGGCTTTTCACCTTTTGTGTTGACAGAACTATTACTGAAAGCCCAGACCACCTGTCATTAATGTAAGGATGATTGATTAGGACAGAATACAGGTACAGCAAGAATATTTTTCTGCAGGTGCAAGATATCTCAGAGTCCTGGTCATAGGCATCGCCTCCCATGGCCTTTCTACAATGTGGGAGCCATTCTGTATGTATCCAGACATATGTGTCCCCACAAAGTACAACTCATGATGGGTCTTTGGCCAGTTTGCTGCTGATGTTCCCAATTTGAGTGGGGGTGGTAGGTAGGGTTGTGACCCACAGGAAACCTCTCATTAGCAATTTTGTCCCCCTTAATTCCTGCCATTTTAAATAGGCTCCTTTTTCTTCCACACTGCTGGGTGTATGCATATGCTGTCTGTTGATTACCCAGCCACCATCAAGGGTGGAGGGAGTGGTGAATTCAGCTAGAGATTTACATTCAGGTAGAGTGAAAACTTTAATTTGATATGTGTCAGGAAAAAGAAAAGTAACATTCAGAATAATTCTCTCTCCATGAACAGATTACAAAATTACAAAAGCCCAGAGAAGCCAAATTTTGGATAAGAAAGCAAGGAATAAATATGAGGAGGGAATGATCTATAAGAAGACAGCATGCAGGAGGAAGAACAAGTGAAGGGTATGGAGGAGAGACAGAAGTACCATAGAGTCAAAAAGTAAAGCAAAGACAGAAAGGGTAGATGGAGAATAACCTGAGAAAGATCTCCAAGCCAAAACAATGCATAGCTGGGAAGACAGGAGATGGCTACAAAGACTGTAGGCAATTTGGCTGAGATGAGGAATATAATCTACTTCAATATAATCTACTTGTCTGTGTGCCTCCAAAGTCTTTTGATAGAGAACTGCTGTTGAGTGTTTTTGCAGTGAGATTCGAAATCCCTGCCTCCGTCCCCTCTCTCTGTGTGTCTGTGTGAAGATAAGTCTTTGGGTAGCTCATCTGGTCCTGATGCATTCAAGAAGCTCTTTCTGCCTTGGTGACAAAGATGAGAACCACAGCAAAGAGCAGCTGGGCAAAGGAATTATGGAGGCTCTGGACTGAATTGTTTTCCAAGTGGGCAAAGTAAGGTAGGGAGGGAGTGGGAGAGGAGACCACGTGCATTGCATTGCAGGCCCATCCCACCTCCCACGCTAAGCCACACTCCTCCTGTCTCTGGTGGCAGAAAGCCAGATCCCACCAGAGCTAGAGCCCTTCATTAGACTGTGGCAAAAGACAATGAGTGTGAACCCCATATTTATGGAAATATCACATTGCACCCCATAAATATATGCAATTTATTTGTCAATTAAAACTAAAATAAAGCATCTGGGTATGGTGGCACACACCTATAATCCCAGTACTTGGAAAGCTGAGACAGGAGGTCTGCACGTTCAAGGCCAGCCTTGGCAATTTAGCTAGACTCTTAGCAACTTCACAGGAACCTGTTTCAAATTTAAAAAGATAAATAAAAAAGTAGAAAAAAAGACTGGGTGTGTACTAAGAGATAGAGACCCTGGGTTCAATCCCCAGTACCAAAAAATAAGAACATTTTTAATAATTTAAAAAGAAGATGGGTGTGATAAGCCCTGGAAACTAGAGAGAGAACGGGTAGGGGAGGACCTGCATTTAGAAGGACTGAAGCAATTTCCACAGACACACAGCGAGTGATGCTGCAGGGAAGGCAGCCTCCAACACTCCTCAGTGTGCTTATCTCCAGGGGCTATATGACACTTGTATGTACATCTAACCACCTTATATCACAGCCACTCATGGGCCCTCATGTGCAAAGTAGCTCTAAGTGGGAAGTCAGTAAAACCCACAGGACAGATTCTAGCTCTTTTCCTTGACTTCCTATCCCAGTAGATAAAATGTTCCCCTCTACTGCTCCATCCAGAGAGTTTGTTAGTTTCTATATTACTGCCCTACTTTTCTTCTCATATTGTGGACTTCTTATTACAATTTATCTTTTCCTGTTTCTGACTTTTTTATTCTTTTATGGTCCTTTTAAATTTACTTGATTTTGTGGTAAGCCACCTCAAATGGTTTGGGGAATGGAATGGGTGAATAAATGTTTAACTGCTGATAAAATTTTTATTGCTAAAAGCAACATGAGAGAATAAGGGTCTTTTTGTTTTGTTTTGTATTATCTGGAAGAGACTAAGATCTAATATATTATATAGAACAAAATAAAATTTTAAATAAACCAGTCATAAAAGACCAACAACATGAAGCACTTTGCTGAAGGAGGCAGTATTATATAGCTGTTATGCACATAGGTTCTACATACAGATGCACCTCCGATATGCATAAACATTTTGGGCCATTAAGGTATATTGTAAAATTGTCACTACAAAGGTAGTGTAGGGGAGTAGATATTTTAGTGAACTCTCAATTTTATATATCCATTCAACCAGGTATAAGAAATCTCATTGCTGTTTGAACTTCCATTTGCCTGATTACTTTTCAGCGTGAATATGCATTTGAGTGCTTTGCCTGTCTCTTGTCTATGAGGGTAAGGAGCAGTTGTTTCTTTGTTTTCTCTTTTCCTTCCTTAATGTGAAAGATTCATATTAAGGTTGGTTCATATTTGTTTCAAGTCTGAACACAGTATCTGCAGCCTTCTTCACCTTCTTCAGTCGCATTCCTCGTGACATCCTGCAAGTGGGAAGCAGATCTTTATTAAGATTAATAGCTGGATTTGCTCCTTTTCAAATTTAAAGCTTGATGCTGATTGTCTTAGCTTCATGCTATCATCTAGGCATCAAAGTAGAAATGCTGAGCTGTTCAAATGAATTCAGTTGATCCGGCAGTGCCTCCCAAAGCCATAGTGCATATCTCTTTAGAAACGGAAGGGAACATTTTGCAGGCAAACAAGTAGCTGCAGGTGTCTGGGGTATGGGCAGGAAGCAGTAGCATCAAGTCATGATCTGGAAAGTGTCCCAGAAGCAGGGCTGCTCATATTCTTCTGTCACCAGAAGTCACAAGTCCTTCATCTCTAATATCAACTTCACAGAAAGAAAGCTAAGGGCTGGTGCTTTTTGCAAAGAAAACCCCATTCAGTTATTAAGATCAGTATGTGTTTGTTCTATATTCAACCTAAATAATTAAAAAAAACTAAACCTTCTATCTTCTAATCTTCTCAACACTGCCAGCCTGCATCGCTGCTGTCATTGAGGATGCTTAAATCCTGAGGTATCACTTTCCCCGATGATAGTGACAAATATTATTTAATTTCACTTTTTCCTAGATTGTTAGATGCAATGATGTTTTGGTTAACAAATTCTCTGTGCATAGCTTTATACAGTCAGTATAGATTAGGAAGAGATTAGAACATTTTGAGCTCCTCGGTCTGGATGGGTAGATGGAAAAATCCCTTATTTATTTGGGACTGGACCTGGGATGTGCTAACGAGAGAAGACAGTGAGGAGAGAGGAAGATGGTGTTGATCAAAGCCAGGTAAGAGGCTCTGCATCAGTGCTGGGGGCTCAGCTGTGAGTGGACCAGGTGACCTGCCTGCCTGCGTTGTCCCCACCCCCACCCCTGTGCTTCAAGTTGCTGCTGGAATCACTGTCCCAAAATGCAAATATGAAATGTCATCCTGTTTTTCATGCTCTTTAAATGCTGTCAACTCCAAACACAATGAAAGGCTGACTCATTTTGACCTCAAAAGGTTGTTCCCAATCATTGTAGACCTCACTGGGGCAGATCCCGAGTGCGCCCCGATGCTGTCCTTGTCCACTCTCCATCCTGGGCTTAGGACATCTCCCCTCTAAACCCCCTAGTATTGCTGGCTGATCCCATTCATGATGAACTCCTGACTTTCCTAATGAAAGATAACTTCTTCCTTTGTGCTTCTTCCTATCTTTATCACCAGGCACACATCCAGTAGTAGGGTAGAGCTAGCCCACACAGACTCACAAGAGCCAATCCTTACACGTTGATAAATTGGGAGAGCCAGATTTAAACAGAACCATTATTAAAAGCAATTCTATAAAACTACAGCTAAATAAATTATATTAAAATAAGTTAATAAATGCAAAAATCTCATTACTCACTAGGTGTTTTATTATACTTTACTATTTTTTGTGGTACTGGGGATTGAACACTGGGGGGTCTACCTCTGAGATGCACCCCCAGCCCTCTTTTATTTTATTTTATTTTATGTTACTTTTTGGCACTGAAGGCTGAACCCAGAGGCATTCTACCCCAGAGCTATACCACCAGCCCTATTTAATTTTTTATTTTGAAACAGGATCTCCCTAAGTTGCTGAGGCTGGTCTAGAACCTGCTATCCTCCTCTCTCATCCTGCTGAGTAATGGGATTACAGGTATGCACCACCGTGCCCACCTTACTTTTTATTTTGAAACAGGGTCTTTTTAAGTTGCCCAGGCTGGCTTCAAAACTATGATCCTATCTCCCCAAGTACTGAGATTACAGGCATGTACCACCATGCCTGGTCTTATGTATGCTTCTGACAATATTTTACTTCTATTTTATCTGCATGGTGAAAATAAAATGATGTGCTACTGTGCATCTCTTCCCAATGCTATTTTCAGGGAGATCCCATTGGTAGCTAAACCCATCACAGTAGGAGTATTGATATCGTGGAAATTAATACACATTACAAAGCAGAATTTGCTTGGTGTTATATAAAAAGTCTGAAATAACTTAAAATATATTGTGCCCATAGCTCTTACACTGTAGGTAACTTAAAAAAATGAGATAATACTCGTTTAGCATTTGGAAATTATTATCCAATTGAGAAAGGAAATTGCTTATGTCACAGATGAATGAATAAAGAACTGATACATATTGTTTCTCTTTGATCTTTCTTGTTAGCATAGTGTTAGCATAGACAAAAGCATCCACCATCATTTCTGCTGGTGTTACAGAGATTCCCCACATTCCTCACTTGCAACCAGCAGTTGGCTATAGATACAGGAGCTCAGCAAAACCAAGGAGGGAATTCTCTGAGAAGCAATTCACTATATGGAATTTAGAGGAATGATTCCATATTTTTTATATTTATAATAAATTTATGTGCAGCTGGGAGCAGTGGTGTGTGTCTGTAATCCCAGTACTTGGGAAGCTGAGATAGGAGGATCATAGGTTCAAGGCTAGCCTCAGCAATTTAGTGAGACCCTGATTCAAAATAAAAAATAAAAAGAGCTGGGGGTATAGCTCAGTGATAGAACACTCCTGAATTAAATTCCCAATAACACACACACACACAAAATTATGTATATATGTATGTCCATGCATTTTTCATCAGAAAACTGATTGTTAAGCATTTACCAGTATATGGACCTATATTTGCCCAAAAAGTGAGATTTTTTTTTCTTTTAAAGATTAGGATCATATCAGAATCATCATGAGATCTTTAGCTCCTATTTGATTCCTTACTTGATAAATGCTTGCTGCTTAAAGGGGGGATTACATTTCCAACTGTTTAGACATACAGGGATTCTCAAATCTCAGAGTGACTCGAGTGCCTCTCATCTTGTCCAAGGTAACTAGAGAGACATAGATCATCTTGGGAACAGAAGAGGAGGAAGTATCTACCTATAGCATTCATGTTCCAGAATATATACCCATAATTCCTTTATCATTACTCTTACAATTAAAAATTGTGTCTTCAAAGACAATTATTCATGTATTGTCTGGGAATGTATAATAAGTATTGACTTAAGAAAATATTTGCCATGAATTTTAGAACTGTAGTAGGTACAGTTATACCATCCTCAATATTTTCACCTACCCACAAGATCCATAGATTTGCATACTGATATGCATTTAACATTCATACTTTCTTATAGAAAAAAAAGCTTCAAACACATTCATGCCAAAACAAAATCAGTGATGTTGCTTAAAATCATAAAATACTCTCTAATATCAGAACTCACATTTTACCTATATCTGTCCCCTTTTGACTTAGGATAGAGAACAGAGACCACTCTTGGTATTTTCAGCAAAAGGGAATGAATAAAGAGCATCTGACCTTACAGCATCATTGGGGCACAGGGGAGCAATCTACAGGCCAGGGCTCCAGGAATGATTCCCAGAACTTTATCAAACTGACCTAATTACGGGATTCTTTTCTCTGCTCCAAGCTACAACTTGGGTTTTAGACTTAGATATGTGCTACTATCACCAAACCCCACAAAATTTAGTGGAAGCTCCTCAGTAAGGTACTACCATAAAAATGTGTACCTCCAGTTTCTGTAAGCATCTAAACAAACAAACAAATAAATAAAAAGAGCAAGAAAACAAACTCCGATCTATTTCCAAATAGCATAAATATATGTCTAACCAGCTTAATCTAATTTAGATTGAGTGTGATAGCTTCAACAGAGAAATGGAAATGTGAGTTTTATCTTTCCAAATTATACAAAACAGGAAAGCACAACAGAAAGAGATGGAGTTGGAGGGTGAATGCCAATCAACAATATACAAGAAAAATCTCAAACTATACAATTTCTGCTCTCAGGCAGATGGCTATGGAGACCTTGACTACAACCATCAAATTGCACCACAATACAACCAACCACTGAGCCAACTGTTCTTCCGAAGTGATATTTGGCAGAAATGGAGTAACCAATAGCCCCTTCACCTAGAAAATAACTTTAATATGCTTACAATAATCGAAATTATACCATATATTTTGCACTCTGCTTTTATTTTTCTTTATTATTATAAGACTTTCCTTATGCTAAAAAATGTATGAACATTTATAAATACCGCCTAATTTTGTGACTGTCCTATAATTTGCTTAACCACTTCCTTTGTGTTGGTCATAGACATAAGTTACATTTTATCCACAAACGTTAACGATGTGAAGTGTGCCTTTATAAATCCTTGTCACCCCCTTCCAATTATTTTCTTAGGCTAGTTTCTCAGCTTTCTCCTAAAAATGGGTCTTATTTACTGGCTCACTGAATCCAGGGCTTTTTTATTTGTTCTATAAATGAGACAAAAGTAGATCCATATTGTTTTAGAAGCAATGAGGAAAAGTCAGCAGTATATTATTTTGTGCTAAAATAGCACCACTTCTAAAACACCTGGGACTTTGTTGAGAGGCATTACATAAAAGCATAGATTGCAGTAAATGTTGCTTCATTCTGACTTGTGTGTTAGGCCTGTAATCTTAATGTAATAAATCAATATGTTTCTTATTTAAGATGATGCTTGAACATTAAACACTGGCTCTGGCAAACACTTGCTTATTTTCCCAAAGACAATACCTTCTCTAGTATTTTTAGCTTAAATCAATGCAAAAAATATGTGCATTTCACCATGCTAAATTCTGAAAGAATAAAAAAAGTGTAAAATAACATCCCTAAACTATAAGAGCTTCCAGTGTTGGAGGAATATGAGAAAATTGTTTTATTGGTCTATTTTAAAACCACATTATATTCCCTCTAAATTTTTCTTTTAAAAAAATGAGTGGAAATGGAGTACAAATGATTCCCTTTAGAATTTGTAGGCTGTGGGCTCCTCAAACTCCCGGGATGTGTTTGTCATTTAAATTGGTATCTCCAATGCTTAGCTTGTGGCTTGAAAAATACGGGTTGGTTAACTAAATGAACAATGGATGAACTAAATGAACTGATGAATCAACTCAGACTCTATTCTTTATGATAGATAACCAGATCAAAAATAGCCAAAGACCTACATGGTCTAGCAGCTTGAGTAAATATACAAGTTATATTCAACATAATGAATATTTATGAAGCACTTAAGTCTATTAGAAGCCCTTTACACATTGTATTTTATTTACTATTCATAACTACCTTATTTCATAGCCAAATGTTTCCCAATTATAGAAAATAATACTAAGATTTAGGATTAAATTTTCCCAGATCACACAACAAGTAAGAAGTGATGTAGGGATTTGGAACCTATGCTCTCAATCATTACACAAGGTTATCTCCCACATGTCATATAACAAATACTAGGAGTTGATATGGGGCAAGATTTCACAGCAAATCAACCAAACAATGTTTAAATGCTGAATTCCCCTATATATTTGCAATACAGCATCCCAACCTTTTCAAATGTCTATGTGTCCCTTTGTCAGGAAACCCATTATCTTCTTTTAAGGCTTGACCAACATTAAATTGTTCCAAAAGGCTAAAGTCAGATTCTGTTAAAAAATGTTCAGACCTATAAGGAGAGCCGTACTCAGAGAAATCCAACCCCAATGGTAATCGCTTTCTTCATTTCTAACTGGCATACCATGCTGCTGTTGGAATATTGTAATGCTTGGTCTATCAGGCATGCTGTCCTCTCTGCAGTGATGCTTCATTGTTCTGGATGCCTACCTGCTTGAGAGGGCTACTGCTCATCTGAGTTTGAGTTTTTAGCTCATTGGTAGGCAAAAATTCTCAGATGGCTCCCAACATTCCTGCCCCCTTCCCTCGCCAAAGCACACACCAACTCTCAAGTTATTCAATTGACACTAATAGGTATTGCAGGAAAAGGATCTGGATCAGTTAATAAAGGCAAAAGTCAGTTGACTTTAAATTGATAAATTACCTGAATGGAGCCTCAACTAAATTATATGAGCCCGTTAAGTCCAAGTCTAGTGGTCAGCAATAAGTAAGTCAAAGGATTAGAAGAATGAAAGATTCAGTAAGAGCAAGATGGGGACAGGGGACACATACCATACTATGTAGGCAGCCTCTAGAAGCTGAGAGTCTGCATCTGACAGTTGTCAAGAAACTGGGGACCTCAGTCCTACAACCACAAGGAACTAGATTCTGCCAGCAATGTGAATGAGCTTGAGGACAGGCTCCCCTAGAGCCTCCAGAGACAGGTGCAGGCCAGCCAAGACCATGACTCCAGCCTTGTGATGAACTAGAGAGAGAATCCAGCTGTGCAGTACCAGAATTCTGACTTATATAACCACTAGCTAATATGAACATGATTTTAAAGCTAAATGTGGACTAATGTGTTATATAGGAATACAAAACTAATAGAAGCTCTTAGTTCACACTGTAAGTAGAAGAATTTTTCTTTATAGTCCAAATGCTGGGTCCTAATGGGATTACAGATCAATCTGTAACCGTAAGATAAAGAACCTCCCATTTCCATAAACCTTCAGGTCTTCATGCTAGAGTTAGGATTCTATCCTAGACTATTTCTATTTTACTGATGAGTTCCCAGGTTCCTGTTATATAAATGAACTGTTCTTCATGTGTAAGGATGAAGTCTTATTATGAAGCCTGCATTTGTCAGACCATAACAAACTCGAAACTCAAATGTAAGCTTTACCTATCCTATTGTAAATATTCATAAGTGATTCTTCAACCAGGATATATACACCAAACATAAAGTTTTTCAACTTTAGGTGGAAAAGTTTGCCTATCAGTGGTCCCTGCTTTAAGCTTGGATTTAACAAGTATACTATTACCTGTGATATTTTTTTTTTTTTGCTAACCAGAAAGAAAAAAGAAAAAATGCATATACTATGATTCTTTTTCAGTCTGTCTCAAAGCAAAATCAAAGTAAAAGGCAAAAGAGTCAAATGTACACTCAGAATACTAAGTAGGAGTGCTAAAGTAGCAACTTAATGCTTTTCAAAATGAATAAATAAGGAACACTCATTTGAATCTTTCATGATTGTCTTCTTTCTTTATTTGTTCTTCCCTTTTATGTTTTCTCTACTATACAAATACCTTAAAGTCTGAACATATCAGGACACATATATCTATATTTATGTGCCCTCCAGAATGACTTTTGCTTTCAAAAACATTTTATAGTGAGATAAAAGAAAATCTAGAAGGAGAATGAAAATTATATTAAACAATGATTCATAACAGTTGAACATAAATGAGAAGGGAAACAAATGCTATCTAGAGGTTATTCCATATCTCATCATCTTTTGAAATACGTTATCTTATACAAGAGAAAATAGACTTTATTCAGCTTTGCAGATTTGTTTTGGATTTATTTAAAATAGCAAGTGATTCTCTTTTAGTAAAAGGAATCAGAGTTATGGCATAATATACCTGCCTTAAATATTACCCACTGCAACCTCAAAGAATTCCAATTTTAGGAGTCAAAGGTTCATTTAAACATCCTCAGATTTCTCTACAAGAAGTTCTGATTTTAAATGTTAAAAAGAGGCAGACTCATCTATATTTTAGGTTAGGCAGACGCAAGCTCATTTTAAAATCTGATTATATACACATTCAACTCTGTGCTTCATAAATAGACTATGACCCTATCGAGAAATCTATAATCTTTTGTTTAATCTTATTGTGTTCAAATGTTTTTGTTTTTTACAAAAAGTTCCATTTAAAAGGTTAATAGCTAAACAGTAGAAATGGTGGAATTTTACCTTCTCAGTTAACACGTTTTTGGAATAATATTTCTAAAGACCACAAAGTCATCGTCCAGCCACCATTGTCAATATGGTCTATTAGCAAAAATTTAAAGCGAAGAATATAGCATAAAAAAGCATCTTTTGGAAAACTAATCTAGAAAACACAATTCCAACTTATGATTATCAACATATGCATTTAGCAAGTAATTGTAAACAATTTATAAGGCATAAAATCAGATGTAAAATAGTGAAATATAGAAAAAAAGAGGCCAGAAAAATATCCTTATAATTCACACTAACAGAGGACATTAGCGGGTCAGTTCTTAACACTGTCTACATAGTAGAATCATCTATAGAGACTTTCAAAATCACCTCTATCCAGCCAGCACCCTCAGAGGAAAAAGTGATTTACTTGATATAAAGCAACTGTTCTCAAAGTGTGGTCCTATCACCTGAGAACTTGTTTAAATGCAGATTCTTAGGCCCCAGCCCAGTCAGCTAAAGTGGAAGTTCTAATGATGGGAACCAACATTTTGGGTTGACACATGCCCTCCAGTTAGTTGAGGTTTACTAGTCTAAAGTAAGCAGGTAGGTAAGTCAGACCTATATTGTTTAAAAGTGCTACAGGAAATTCTAATATATAACGAATATCAGAAAATGCTTAAACATTAAAAATTGGGTAGATATTAAAACTCAATAATAAATCTGGGCATGGTGGTACATGACTATAATTCCAGTACATGGGAGCCTGAGACAGGAGGATGACAGGTTTGAGACCAGCCACAGAAACTTAGCGAGATCCTCACCAACCTACCAAGACCCTGTTTCAAAACAAAAAATTAAAAAGGGGCGTGGGGTTGTAGCTCAGAGGCAGAATGACCCTGGGTCAATCCCCAGTACCACAATAACCAACCAAACAAACAAACAAACAAAAACACTCAACAATAAGAAAATGGACAGCCCAATTAAAAACTAGGTATAAGATCTGAATAGAAATTTTACCAAAGAAGACATACAGATAACAAATAACCATATGAGAAATGTACAACATCAAATGTCATCAGGGAAATGCATATTAAAACAACAATGAGATCCAACTCCATACCTATTGAAATGGCCAAAGCCCAGGACACTGACGATTCCAAGTGTTGTTGGGGATGTAGAGCAGCAGGAACTCTTATCCATCGGTGGTAGGAATGTAAAATTGTTCAGCTACTTTAGAATACAGGTTGACAGTTTCTCATAAAACTAAACAATCCTAGCATAGAATGAGCAATCCTGCTTTTATTCATCAAAAGAGTTGAAAACTAAGTCCACACAAAAAAACCTACATGCAATGTTTATAGCAGCTTTATACATAATTGCCCAAACTAGGAAGCAACCAAGATGTCCTTCAATAGATGAATGGATAAATAAACTATGAAACATCTAAATAATAGGATACTATTCATTGCTTAAGAGAAGTGAACTATTGAGCCATGAAAAGATGTAGAGAACACTTAAATGCATATTACTAAGTGAAAGAAGCCAGTTTGAAAAGGCTCCATACTGTATCTGTATCATTCCAGCTTTATGACATACTGGAAAAGGCAAAACCACAGAGACAGTAAAAAGCTCAGCGGTTGCCAGGCGTTCAGGGGCAGGGAGTGATGGACAGGCTGGGAACACGGGATTTTTAGGGCTGTGAAGCTACTCTGTATGATGCTATAGGAGTGGATACGTGTCATTATGCCTTTGTCCAAACCCACAGAATGAACAACACTAAGAGTGAACCCTCAAGTGAACTGGAGACTTGGTGTGATAATGATATGTCAATTCAGGTTCATCAATTGTAGCAAATGACAAATGGATCATTCTGGTTTATGTTGACAGTGGGCGATGCTGGGGGGAAGGTGGGAATTATATGAGAATTCTCCGTGCTTCCTACTCAATTTTGCTGTGAACATAAAACTGCTCTGAAAAATAGTCTGTTTTTTAGAAAATCAGGATTGCATTAAAGGATAATTTCCCAAAAGGCAAATCATGAGTTATTAATACAGATATAAAATGAACATGTGTCAAATATTTTATTTAGCTCATGAGTTGGTAAAAGATTTTTTGTGTGTGTCGTACCAGGGATTGAACTCAGGGGCATTCTACTTCTGAGCTACACCCCCAGCCCTATATTATTCTTTATTTTGAAACAGGGTCTCACTAAGTTGCGGAGGGCCTCACAAGTTGCTAAGGCTGGCCGCAAACCTGCGATCCTCCTGTCTCAACCTCCCAAGTACTGAGGTTACAAGCATGTGCCACCACACCCTGCTGAAAAAAAAAAACATTTTAAGTCCAAAAGAGATTCCAAAGACCAAATATATAAAGGCCATCAAGAAAGCTGAGATGAATTTGCTTACTCAAGACAAAACTGGTTTCTTCCACAGTGGGTTAGGAATATCCATAGAGCCTCCACTGGACAGAATTTATCTGCACATATATAGAAAATAATCGTACGTATTGCTTGCCATTTTCTCCAAATTAACTTCTAACTTCAGACAGTTATACAATGGCTTGAAGACAATGAAATGCACAAACCTTACAGAATCAGATCATTTGGAGCGTGTATTCTAAACAACATATACTTTCTCTATTGAAAAAAGCCTAGTAATTGTTTGATCCATGTTAAAGTCATCCACATATTTTGCTTATTCTTAAAAATGGGTGGGAAAAGGACCAAGGCAAGAATGTGGCCAGTGGAGATGACCACGGGGTAAGATAGCCTTGAATAGCAGAGGAGGGGAACCGAAAGATGGAGTTCAAACAGAGGGTTTGTCTTTTATCAAAGGGTCTTAAATGTCATGCTCATGATTTTGTTCTTCCTATCACGTTAATGGAAAGTTGCTGGAGATTGCTGAAAAAAAAGCGATATGATTAATGCAGTTCTTTAGGGATATTAACCCAAAGCAATCTGCAGAATGGATGAAATACAGAAATGATTGCAAAGACCAGGTAGGAGCTGGTAAAATAATCCAGGATTAAGGTAAAACTTGAAGTTTTATTATCCAGAGATTTCCTCTCTTAGAATTTCTTTGGCGACAGGCACTATTCCAAATCCATCTTATTCTACAAAACCCACAAAGCCAGTATGCTTTATCTCTTGTGGCCTTGCTCTACAGTAATATGTTGAAAACAGAGACCCATTTTTCTTTCCAGACAGGGTGGATAGTTATCTGGAGTGAAAAGTTTCATTTTCTAGCATTTTTCATTGAAACTATTACCTGATAATTATATTGAATAGAAAGTAACCATTAATCACATCTTTAATATATCAATTCATCACTGTCTACCCTGCGTGAAACAGAAGAATTAAAATTAATCAGTCAAACCCAACCCCACCACAACCGCAATGCCTGGGTAAGGGTGGGGACAAGAAAGAAATGCTATAAAATGGAGAAAATGTGTTTACCTATGCTGGGAAGAAGGCTGAGATGTAAATGGTAGCACTACTTTCTGTCCTCACAGAAGGGGACTTTAATCTCCTCCTTTGTCTAGATGGAGCACCTAGTTTGAGTGTGTTAGAAACATCAAGCTCTGAGATAGTGTCTGACCCACAAGGGAAGGGAGGTGTTGAGTTTCACAGCTGTTCTTTCATCATGCAAATAATGTTACTAATGAAAGGCTTTCAGAAAACAAATTCACATTTTAAATTGCAACTGCTATCTGTACCCCTGTTATCCCTATTTCCCAACTGGTGGATGGGTCTGCTTTGCCAGCATGGCCCATTTACAGGCTCCTCTTGCTAAGGCTGCAGGTAAAAGGCACTTCTGTGGTGCTGATTAGATGTAGAGTCTGGCTCTACAGAGTGCTGAAAGAATAAGGCACAAGGAGGACTATTCATTTGTCCCTTACCATTCTCCACTTTCCTGACTTGGACTGTTGCCATGAAAAGGGGCCTGTCTCATCTTCCACCGAGGTAATAAACTCCTTAAAGAATGCATCCAGGCCTTCTACTTACTTGGTTAAGTCACTTTCCCAATACAGCAGCTGCTACATAGCTGCTTGGTAAATAATTTTGTGTTTGGTAGTTATAGATTATATATTCTCTGGAAAGTTTAGGGGGTAAAAAAAAGATTCTCTTAAAGACTAAAAATGTCAAGGCACTTATTTCTAAAGTCCTGATGGAGCTTATAAGCCTTTATTACATTTTACATAGGGAGAAGAGATTTGGCATTTTTGAGAGATACACTTTAAGACTTTTAGTGATGACCATTACAGTACATTATTTCCCCCTATAAAACTCAGGAAATTAAAAATTGATGTGAGTCAAGGCTGTGGCAAACTGAAAACAATCAAGTCACTGAGCTGTGGGCTCTGAGCAGTTAACTCTACTCCCTCCCTGGGGAGAGGCTCCCACCTGCAGCCAGCTATGCATAAGTCAAGTCAGTGCCTCTTCAAAATTGCAAAGTACTGCACAGTAGACCTGTGGGCTAGGTCATAGTCCAAACAATAGCATTAAATCCAGCACATTCTAAAATTACTAGAGAGCCTCATCTCCATAGCTTCTAGCACAGTACCAGACAAATGATGGGTGCTCAATAAATTTTGGATGAATGAACTAACTTGTACATTACTAAAGTTGTTCATGCAGGGTGGCTGCATTTCAGAGGAATAAAGCAAGGAAAGCAAAGAGCAAGAAAAGGGGGAGGGGCTATTCTGCCTATGTTAGAGACAGCTCTCATTTTTATATAAATCAAAAGAATGATTTGAGGTCTGAGCATCTGAGTTCTGAGTTAAAGGCAGAAGCTCAAACACACTTTATTCTTTCCTATTTTTATGTTTTATAAAATAAAAATAACAATTGAGTAGAAAGATAACAATGTGTGTCAGCCTGACAGCAAGTTATGATTGGCAAGGAGAATCCATACCAGTAAGCAAAGAAAACACTCAGAGGTCATCGGAGGTACTAGCAAATTTGAGAGAAGCATCTACGACATCTTCTCAATTTCTAATTGATCAGTATGTAAACTGGTTTGTCATCAATGCATTGATTGCACTGACAATCTAAGTTCCTTTTGTTGGTGAGCTAAGTTTAGATGGAGTTGGCTATTTGAACAGCCCAGTGCCTGGACTCTACTTTGCATTTAAATGAGTGTGGGGAAAGATACAATGATCAAGAAAAAAAAGGGGGGAAGGAATTCAGTTTCCTAAGAGGAAACAGACATAGATGCTACCAATCTAGAATGTAAAGGAAGTAAAAGAAATGGACCATAAACGTGTGATATGCTCAATGGAACAACAAAAGTAAGCTACCTATATAAATAAAGACATGGTAATGGTAATAAAACTAATGCCTTAATTTGAATACCACACAGCTTGCAAAGTACTGTCACATATGGCCTCTCATTCGATTCTCAGAAGTTATCATAAGATGTATTTTCACATTATACACATAATTTTTAGCACCATAACCAATTATGTTTACATAAGGGACCGGTTATCAATAGCTCTCATTAACAATATTCTAAATGTCCATTGTTTTCCTTTAATTTGTACATTCAACTATAGAAATCTACTATTTTTAACCCAACAAGCCAATTCTTCTTAGAGCCTGTGTGCAAATTTATAGGTTCTGGTTATAGGTTGAATTGCATCCCCCACAAAATTCACATATCGAAGTCCAAATCCCTAGTAGCTTAGTATGTAGCTTTCATTGGGATTAAGGGGTTTTACTACTGATGTAATTAGTTGATTTGAAATCATTAAAGTGGGCCTCAATCAATATGACTGGCATCCTTATATAAAGGAGAAACTTGGGCACAGAAACATGTGCATGTGAGGAACATCTTGTGACAATGAAAGCAGAGATCAGACTAAGATTGCCAGCCGGGCGTGGTGGCCACGCTTGTAATCCCCGTACTTTGGGAGGCAGAGACTGGAGGATCCGGGTTCGCGGCCAGCCTCAGCTCTCTCTATCTCTCTCTCTCTGTGTCTCTCTCTCTCTCTCTCTCTCTACTTAGTGAGGCCCTCTGCCACTTCGTGAGACCCGGTTTCAAAATAAAGTATAAAAAATAGGGCCGGGGGTGTAACATGGAGGTAGAACACCTCTGGGTTCAATCCCCGGTACTGCAAAAAAAAAAAAAAAAAGATTGCCAGCAAGCCACCAGAAGCTAAGGGAGGGGCATGCGATGGGTCCTTCTTTATGGCCCTCAGAAGAAACCAATCCTGGTAATGATGTGGACCTTGAACTTCTAGCCTCCAGGACCCTGAGAAAATAAATTTCTGTTTTGTTTTGTTTTTTTGTTTTGGTACTGGGGATTGAACCCAGGGGAATTTTACCTCTGAGCTACATCCCCAGCCCTTTTTAATGTTTTATTTTGAAACGGTTTTGCTAATTTGGTGAGTGCCTCCCTCAATTGCTGAGGCTGACCTCAATCCTCCTCTCTCAGCCTGGGGTTCATGCCCAGTTAGATTTCTGTTTTTTAAGTGGCCCAGACAGTGGTACTTGTTATAGTAACTCTAGAAATTAATCTAGTTGCCATCATGCCTGTTATTATAAAAAGAATAGAAATTTGTCTAAAAGTATGGGGTCATAAGTCTGTAAGAAAGTATATGAAAAAAGTTCCCCTCCAACTTCATCATCCCATAGCAACAGCTGTGACTTCCCATGGATCCTCCTGTTCCTATTTACTCTTGTTGGGAGCCCAGCCTAGTAGCCCCTAGGCATGTGATATTAACCAAATCCCCTCTCATTTCAATCCATATATCTGGCAAATACCTCCTCCCAATATTCTCTGAAGAGAGATCTGCTGGCCAAGAGAATCAGTTTTAAAAAAAGTTGTTTTCTAGCTTTACCTATTAGAAAGTATGTGGTGTGGGACAAATTTTTCCTAATTCAATGTTGAAAACTGCAGCACAGATGGGAGAGAAAATATAAACATCTCCTTTCTGCAGCCCCAGAAGTTTTACACTTGACATTTCTTTGTTCTTTCTCTTTTCTGTTATTAAAGTGCCACACATTTTTACTGTAACCTTCATGTCTCCCCCCTAACTTCTATGCCCCTTTCACCATGTCACCCCCATTAACTTTGTCTTCCTAATTTCCTCTTCTCTAAAGCAAGTGAAGTTTCTTCGCTCATTCTTTCTGGGGGGAAAAAAAAAAACCTTTTCCCATCCATTGGTGGCCTTTGAATTTCTATATAAACCGGGCGTGGTGGCACATGCTTGTAATCCCAGTACTTTGGGAGGCGGAGACTGGAGGATCCAGGTTCGCGGCCAGCCTCAGCTCTCTCTCTCTCTCTCTCTACTTAGTGAGGCTTCTGCACCTTCATGAGACCCAGTTTCAAAATAAAGTATAACAAACAGGGCCGGGGGTGTAGCTCGGAGGTAGAACGCCCCTGGGTTCAATCCCTGGTACAAAAAAAAAGAATTTCTGGGCCGGGCGTGGTGGCGCATGCTTGTAATCCCAGTACTTTGGGAAGCGGAGACCGGAGGATCCGGGTTCGCGGCCAACCTCAGCGCGCAATCTATCTCTCTCTC
>PVJS01011340.1:0-45970 GCA_004027185.1 Glis glis | reverse complement strand
GTAGATCATTTTTGGCAGGATGGCCATTTTGATAATATTTATTCTGCCTATCCAAGAGCAGGGAAGATCTTTCCATCTTCTAAGATCTTCTTCAATTTCTTTCTTCAGTGTTCTATAGTTTTCATTGTAGAGGTCTTTTACCTCTTTGGTTAAGTTTATTCCTAGGTATTTGATTGGTTTTGAAGTTATTGTGAATGGGTTTGTTTTCTGGATTTCTTTCTCAGTGGATTCATGGTTGGCATATATGAAAGCTACTGACTTGTTTAGGTTGATCTTGTATCCTGCTATTTTGCTGAATTTGCTAATTCTAGTAGACTTTTGGTTGAGTTCTTTGGGTCTTCTAGATATAGGATCATATCATCTGCAGATAAAGATAATTTTAGTTCTTCTTTTCCTATTTGAATTCCTTTGATATCCTTCTCCTGTTTTATTGCTCTGGCAAGGGTTTCAAGGACTATATTGAAAAGGAGTGGTGATAGTGGGCATCCTTGTCTTGTTCCTGATTTTAAGGGGAATTCTGGCAATTTTTCCCCATTCAATATGATGTTGGCTTTGGGTTTCTTATATATTGATTTGATGATGTTGAGGTATGTTCCTTCTATTCCGATTTTCTGTAGAGTTTTTAGCATGAATGGGTGTTGAATTTTGTCAAATGCTTTTTCCGCATCTATTGAAATGATCATGTGATTTTTGGTTTTAGTTCGGTTTATGTGGTGGATAACATGTATTGTTTTGCGTATGTTGAACCCAGCCTTGCTTTCCAGGGATGAAACCAACTTGGTCATGGTGTACGATTTTCTCAATATGGTTTTGAATGCACGTGGCTAGTATTTTATTTAGAATTTTTGTGTCTATGTTCATTAATGATATTGGTCTGTAATTTTCTTTCCTTGAGGTATCTTTATTTGTCTTTGGTATTGATGTGATGTTGGCCTCGTAAAAAGAGTTTGGAAGAATTCCATCTCTTTCAATTTCACAGAATAGCTTGTGAAGTATTGATTTTAGTTCATCTGTGAAGGTTTTGTAATATTCGGCTGGAAAATCATCTGGACCTGGGCTTTTCTTTGAGGGAAGACTTTTTATTGCTGTTTCTATCTCTGTGCTTGCTATTGGTTGATTCAGTTTTTCTGTATCCTCTTGGTTCAATTTGGGTAGATTGTATGTGTCTAGAAGTCTTTCGACCTCTTCCATGTTTTCCATTTTATTGGAATATAAGTTTTCAAAGTAGCTTCTTATGATCCTCTGGATTTATCCACTATCTGTGGTGATATCCCCTGTTTCATTTCTGATTTTGGTAATTTGCGTTGATTCTCTCCTTCTTTTGGTTAGGTTAGCTAGTGGTTTGTCAATCTTGTTAATCTTCTCGAGGAACCAGCTTCTTGTTTTGTTGATTCTTTATATTGCTTTTTTATTTTCTATTTCGTTAATTTCTGCTCTGATTTTAGTTATCTCCTGCCTTCTACTGGCTTTGGGCTGCAACTGTTCCTGTTTTTCAAGATCCTTGAGGTGTGTCATTAGGTTATTTATTTGGATGTTTTCTGTTTTTCTTATGTGGGCACTCAGTGCTATAAATTTTCCTCTTAATACCGCTTTCAAGGTGTCCCATAGATTTTGATATGTCGTGTCTCTATTTTCATTTAATTCCAGGAATTTTTTTATTTCCCCCCTTATTTCTTTCCTGATCCAGTCCTCATTCAGGAGTGTATCATTCAGTCTCCATGTACTTATGTGATTACTTTTTGTCTTCCTGTTGTTAATTTCCAGTTTCAATCCATTGTGATCTGAGAAGATGCAGGAAATTATATCACATCTTTTGAATTTGCTGGTGCTTGCTTTGTGACCCAGTATGTGGTCCATTTTGGAGAATGTTCCGTGAGCAGCTGAGAGAAATGTGTATTCAGGTGTTGTTGGTTGAAATAATCTGTATGTGTCTATTAGATCCATTTGGTCTATAGTTTTCTTTAGGTCTGAGCAATCTTTATTCATCTTTTGTCCAGAGGATCAATCTAGTGGCGTGAGTGGTGTGTTGAAGTCTCCCAAGATTATTGTGTTTGGGTCTATTTGGGACCTGATATCCTGAAGACTTTGTTTTATGAATGTGGGTGCACCCACATTTGGGGTGTAAATGTTTACTATTTTTATATCTTCTTGTTGCATTGTTCCTTTTATTAATAAGAAGTGACCCTCTTTGTCTCTTCTGATGTGTTTTAGCTTAAAGTCTGTTTTGTCTGATATAAGCGTTGGTACCCCTGCTTGTTTTCGATCTCCGTTTGAATGGTATATCTTTTTCCATCCTTTTACCTTTAGCGTATGAGTATCTTTGGCTAGAAGGTGAGTTTCTTGTAGACAGCATATAGTTGGGTTATGCTTTTTGATCCACATTGCCAGTCTGTGCCTTTTAATTGGGGAGTTGAGTCCTTTGACATTCAATGTTATTATAGACATATGATTTTTGTTTCCTATCATTTTTGAGTTTTACTTTCTATTTGCTGTGGTGACAAATCTCCTTGTTTAGTTGCCTACCTGGTGGAGTTCACCTCTCCTGTGGTTCTGAAGATTGCTTGTTTTTCCTTCTTTGTGGTTTATTTCTTTCAGGATTTTCTCTAGTGTTGGCTTGGTCCTCAAGAATTCTTTAAATGTTTGTTTATCATGGAACATTTTCATTTCTCCATTTCACTAGGGATTATGATATACATATTTAACTAGTCTATGTAGAATCAGTAGTTTACCACTTAAACTAAAATGTGGAAATATTACTACTGCATAGGTTCCTTTACCCTGCCCTCTTTATATTCTAGTTGTCTGCTGTGTTTAACCTACATACATTGAAATGTCCTCAGATGTTATTCTTGCTTTCCACCATGAAGCACATTTTAAAGAAATAAAGGCAGAGTTACTGTTTATCCTGAGAGTCTTGCTGTTTCTGTTGCTTTTAATTCCTGATGGTCCCAGTTTCCTTCTTAAATCACTGGCCCTCCCTGAAGTTAATCTGAAAATGTTTTTATGTGACTTTCATTCCTGAATTTATGCTGGACATGGAACTCTCTTCAGTTAGCATTTTTTAAATGTGCTACTTCCTTCTGGCCTATATAGTTCCTGATGAGAAATCTGCTGTCAGATTTGAATTGTAGTTCCCTTTATTTTTTACTTTATTTTTATTTTTATTTTTGTAGTTCACTTTAAATAATGAGCTTGTTTTCTCTGGCTGCTTTTAACATTTTTTCTTTTTCTTTAGTTTTCAGCAATTTGATTATGATAGGTCTTAGAGTGAATTTATTTTAGGTACACTGAGCTTCTTGATTCTATATGTTCATATCTTTTGGCAAATTAAGGAAGCTTTCACCCATATTTTGTCAAATAATTTTTCTGTACCATGCTTTTTCGTCTTTGGGATTCTAATAATGGAAATGTTAAACCTTTTGGTATTGTCTGCAGGGCCCTGAGCTTTGCTTATTTTTTCAGTCTTCAATCTTTTATGTTGTTCAGCAGGGATAATTTCTGTTGATCTACCTTCAAGTTTACTGACTTTACTCTCTCATATTTTTGCTATTTAGCACATCCAATATGTTTATATTTTAATTTTTTTACTTTAAAATTTTCATTCATTTGTGCTTTATATGGTTGTTAATTATTATTATTGCTTTGACTGTTTATCCACTTGTCCCAAGAATATTCACATGTATTTCAGCTTGGAAATTTCTCCTGAAAATGCCCATGATATTTGACCCATTTTTTTGACGTTTGACCCTCCCTTCTTTTTGATGTGCTAAGGATTGAGCCCAGGGCCTTGCATATGATAGGCAAGTGCTCTGACACTGAGCCATATCCCCAGCCCTGTTTATTTTGAGACAGGGAGGGTCTTGCCAAGTCGGCAAGGCTGGGCTGGAACTTGCACTCCATCTGTCTCAGCCTCCTGAGTAACTGGGATTGTGGGCATTTCTTATAAAGAATCAAGATCAGAAAGCACGAAAACTCTTGTCACGTGAGATAGTTGGTGGCCTTTAGGATTTCAGGTGAATGACAGTGCATTGTGTTCATATAAGAACTTTACTTCAACTAATTTTTCTTATTTAGTACTTGGAAAGAGGACTATATTAGGGTTCAGAGACCTGGATATGAATTTTGGCTCCATGAATTACTAGCAGTGTCATTCTGTCAAGCCTCTTCAGAATTGATTTTTGCAGTGCTTTCCTGCTCTAACATCCTAGTGTTCTCTGGTCTATGGGGCATGGAAAGCAGCATCCAATTTGTCCATTGGACATTTTCTCTCACCCTTGTTGGTCTTAACAGTGGGCAACCCTTTTGTGATATTAGGGTGAGCTTAGAACCTTATAATTCTTACAGACCCAGAACACCATTGACAAACACCCACCGGAACCACCTCCTTTTAGGGGAAACATAGAAAGATTTTAGTCCTAATGAGGCAGCTGGATGTTAACACCTTTCTTTGAATTAAGGGCAGTAACACCAACTTCCGTCCAACAGGCCAGCAAACTTGGCAGTTCCGGAAGTCTTCTTAACATCCGATTCAGTCCCTCCTGCCACACTTTCCCCAAGTCTGCTGGCCTCTTGGTGCTAGCCTCACAGGTTCTCTCTGGCCTGCCTGGGGACACTCTGTCCCTCAACTACTGTCTTCTCTGCTTTCTGCAGCTACTCCAGCTCTCGGCTACTGCTGTAGAAAAGGGACGCAGCGTGGGAGAGGTCCTGCAGTCGGTGCTGCGCTACGAGAAGGAGCGACAGCTGGACGAGGCGGTGGGAAACGTCACACGGCTGCAGCTGCTGGACTGGCTGATGGTGAACCTGTGATGGGTGCCCACCCATTGTACCCCTCGTCCAGCAGTGGGCCCAGCCCATCCCTGCCCCCTCTTCTGCCCCTCACAGAGCCCTAACATTATCTTCATACCACTCACACCAAAGACAGGTCATCTTATGCTAGTCACTGGGTTTTGCAGATATTCCTGTCCATGCGAGCAAGGACATAAAATTAAAAAATTACAGTTAAAGGGCTCCATGTGTTTGGTTTCTTTGGGATCCTATGGGCGACAAGGTAAAGGTAACAACATCTCAGGAGTGGAAAAATAAATCCCACAGGCTGCAGAGGCAAAATGGTGCTGGGCTAAGAGGCACCGACAAAAGTTGCTGTTCCCTACATAACCCATCTGTGCACCACAATTTGCAGCTCTCCTCCATCAAACTGTTCCCTTAAAATAAGCCACAGCTGGTCAAGATTTGATTTCTACCTTTTATACCCATGAAAATCAGAAAATAGTCCCTAATATCCAATCAAAATCATCCTAATTATGATATAAAGGCCTTCCTTTGCTTCTTGTGCTGTCTCTGCTGAGCTGTGAAACTAGTCCACCTCCAACTTTACCCTTGGTTCAAGATGGCGTCAAAAAAGGCTCGCGGGCTGGGGTGTAGCTCTGGTGGAGCGATTGCCTAGTGCATAGCATGTGAGGGGTGCTGGGTTCCATCCCCAGCACTGGAAAAAAAATCCCCAAGATCTGAGTCCTCTTGCCAGTTCTGCGGCTCTCTGGCTATAGAACCTGGGACAGTTACCTGTTATTGCACTGTTCTGACTTGCCCATATCACCCCACTTAAGATACATTTTTTTTTTGTGGTACTGGGGGTTGAACCCAGGGGCATTCTACCTCTGAGCTACACCCCAGACCTATTTTATTCTTTATTTTGAAACAGGGTCTCACTAAGTTGTAGAGGTCCTCACCAAGTTGCTGAGGCTGACTTCAAACCTGCGATCCTCCTGTCTCAGCCTCCCAAATACTGGGATTACAAGCGTGCACCACCACACCCGACTAAGATACATGTTTTTGTTCTTATCCTGACCTTCCTAGAAAAGTTCTTGACCCTTTTCCCTTCTAGAAACTTCCTCTTCCTTTAGTTTCTAACTTTCCTCCTATTTCTGCATATCTATTGGGGGCTCTAGTCTATCAACTGCTTATATGCTTACCCTCCCTAGGACTTTCTCTTGACTGTTAGTCTCATATGCTCACTCTGTGTCATTTTCCCTGGGTGATCCCATACAAAAACCATGTTTTTAGTGAGGCATGGTGGCACACACCTGTAATCCCAGTACTTGGGAGGCTGACACAGGAGGATCGCAGGTTTGAAGCCAGCCTCTTCAACATAGTGGGGCCCTTAGCAACTTAGCAAGACCCTGTTTCCAAATAAATAAAATAGGGCTGGGAGTGTAGCTCAGAGATAGAATGCCCCTGGGTTCAATCCCCAGCACCACAGGAAAACAAAAACAAAATAACATGTTTTTGTATTATATCACCCAGGGAAACTGTGAAGTCAGGTATATTTTCCATGTTATTTATGATCTTAAATTTTATGTCAAATTTTATCTAGCCTGTGATTACAACCATAGAGAAATTGTGTTTGTGGAGATAGGACAAGAAAAGTAAATAAGTGGACATTATTGGGTTTGGAGAGTAGTAGATAAGTGACTATACCCTGCTTCTGTACTCAATGTCCCTCCCTGGTGAAGCCATCCATCCCCTACTTCTTCCTAGAGAAGCATCTGTCATGGCGCTTTCACCAGAGTTACCAGGTGGGCTTGTGACCTAGGCAGCCAATCAGAGGACCCAAATCCCTCAGACACAGTGATTGGTTCAGGTACAACATTTCTACCAGCAAGGAAGACTGAGTCTTTTGACTGGATGTTGGTGGTCATCTTAACTTCTGGGCAGAGCTTCTAGTCTTCAGTGTGAAGCTAACCATAGGAGAAGCAAGGCAGAAGAGAAGAAGAAGGAAAAGGAGGAAGAAGAGGGAAAAGGAAAGAGGGAAAGAAACATCAAAACTGATAAGTGAGCTGGGCGTGGTGGCGGCGTATGCTTGTAATCCCAGTATTTGGGAGGCTGAGACAGGAGGATCACAGGTTCGCAGCCAGCCTCAGCTACTTAGTGAGACCCTGTTTCAAAATAAAGAATAAAAAATAGGGCTGGGGGTGTAGCTCAGTGGTAGAATGCCCCTGCGTTCAATCCCCAGTACCGCAAAAAAAGATAATAATAAAACAACTAATAGGTGAGGAATTCTGAACCCCTATGGCCTTGTTAGAATTCCTAGGTCCTGCTGTGCTTGAAACTACATCTACACCACCTGATTCCCCAATGATGTAAATCAATAAATGTTCCGTATTGTTTAAACTAGTTTGAATTTAGCTTCTATCATTTTCAAACAAGACTCCTGATCGACATAGGCTGACAGTCATGGACAAGAAGAAAAAAAGTTTATTTGTAGTGCCATTAATGATGCTATAACACTTTAAAACTACCCCCCCCACACACACACGGATACCTTGAGAGTGAATTCAATTACAAGGACCTCCACCCCCGTCCCTCAGAAGAGGAAGCAGGACACTGGCCATGTAACAAACCTTTATGCATTGAAAAACATCCATCTGAAATATTGTACAATATAAGTGCTGTCTAATAAAAATCACTGGTGGAAAGGAAGAGTACACACCTTTGGCAAGGGTCATACAATAGGTGGTAAAATGTTTGTGTTCTTGGGGGAGGATTTGGGGCTCTGCTGTTCTGTGAAAGTCAGGGCCGCCTCTGGCCCAACAACTGCCTCTGGCTTTCTAGTAGCTTCTGCCAGAGGAGGCAACTGGACAACATCAGATGTGTGCTGGAGAGAGCCCTGCTGATCCCCTGAATTCTGAACATGCTTCGTGGCGCCATCTTTTATTTTGTCTGCAGTGTCTTTGGTGATCTCATCTGTTGAAGGAGAGAGAAGACAGGAGGAGTAAGTGTTCACATGTGAATGGCTGCATATTCTAACTTTCCATGAGGCTGTAAGTCACTTTTGGGAAACTGTGGCTGTCATGTTTGTAAAACACATTCTATGTGTCAGACATTATTCTAACCACTTGACATTTATTGATTCACTTGATAATTTCAGCAACCCTATCTAAGCATTATTCTCATTCTCATAAGTGGACAAACTAATATATGGAGAGGTTAAATAAACTGCCCAAGGGACCACACCTGATATGTAATAGAGTCAGAATTTAATCCCAGGTAACTCAATAACCAATTACCTGTACTTAACCTATCTTGCATATAAAAGCTTTGCATAGTACCACAATCCACCACTGGTAAAAATTTAGAAGGTAATTATAGGACATAAAGGTCTGCACACAGTGAAGCAAAAGAGAAGGAAAGGGAATTGAATATAGGAGAAAAGAGAAAATCCTAATTACAAGAAGCAAAAAGGCTCCAGTTAAAACCAAGTTTCCCAGGCCAGGCGTGGTGGCACACGCTTGTAATCCCAGTACTTTGGGAGGCGGAGACCGGAGGATCCGGGTTCGCGGCCAGTCTCAGCTCTCTCTCTCTCTCTCTCTCTCTCTCTCTCTCTTTCTCCTTAGTGAGGCCCTCCACAACTGCGTGAGACCCGGTTTCAAAATAAAGTATAAAAACTAGGGCTGGGGGGGTAGCACGGAGGTAGAACGCCCCTGGGTTCAATCCCCGGTACCACAAAGAAAATAAATAAATAAATAAAATAAAATAAAATAAAATAAAATAAAATAAAACCAAGTTTCCCAAAAGAGGGAAATCCCCCAAATAAATGGTAGGATAGTAATGGTGTAGCCAGAAATGAATTATCCAAGGTTGAGTTCAGATAATTTTTTTTTTTTTGCGGTACCAGGGATTGAACCCAGGGACATTCTACCTCCGAGCTACACCCCCAGCCCTATTTTTTATTCTTTATCTTGAAACAGGGTCTCCCTAAGTTGTGGAGGGCCTCACTAAATAGCTAAGGCCGGCCGAAAACCCGGATCCTCTGGTCTCAGCCTCCCAAGTACTGGGATTACAAAGTGTGCACCACCATGCCCGGCTTGAGTTCAGATAAATTGACATGCAAATCCTCCAGAAATGCCTGGCTCCTTGGACGACAGAAACAAGACTGGCTGTTTGAGAACCGTACCTCTTTTACGTGAGTGATGATACCCTTGAACCTTGTCCTTGTTTGTCTCAGAGGGAAAACATAAACTGGGTTTCTTCAGGGTCTGGGACCTGGACCGTGGTTTGAAGCTCCTTGGCTCATGAATCCAAGCATGCTTGAGGGCCTGGTCAGGGGTCATGCGAAGAGAAGGTTCCCATCTGCACACCAACAGAGCCCAGCATGGGATATGGTTTTACTTCCCTTTTTAATATTAAAATAACTTTTAAGAACCCAAGGAACGTGTTTCTCATTTAAACCATGTTATAATCTCAAAGATACCATCATAGAGCAAAGATTACAACATAATTTAAAAGTACCTGGAAACAACTATTAGAAATAATTTCAATTTTGTATGCAAGCCAGAGGATATATTAAATTCCATTATCTCAATTTCCTGGAAATTCTTTTATAAAAATACTAAGAAGTCTTAACCAATAGGATTTAGGATTTCATAATCTAAGAAGATAAAAACAAAGAGATGATTAATTTCAATTCCCAAACTGAAAATTGGGCCTCCAAATATATCACAAAGTAAATAATAGAAATCTAGAATATTAAGATGTATAACAGGACTTGGACATAATTCAGGCATACTTCCAACAGCAACAAAATACATGTGACAGAATTTCCAACATAGAATCACCCTGCCATTCTCAATATCTGTGACAGGGCACTAACTCACAGGTCTACCTGTCCCAATTTTGATAAACTCTGATTTATAAAAGTTCTTTATTTTTATTGAGCCAAAATTGGCTGACTTCCCAATGACTTTTACTCGGGTCTTAATTCTACCCATTAGCCTTATACAGAATAAAATAACCATCATTCGTTTATGGTCACAGTCCTTCAACTATCTGGAAACATTTACATCACTACTAACTATTGATCATATGATATGGTTTCTGCCATCTGACCACCTTCCAAGGTAGGAAATTCTAGCTGTGTTCCATCATTCTGGGAATAGCTGCCGCTTCAAGGAGATGGTATGAGCAGCCCAGACTCATCAAGGTCCTGAGCAACTCAAGCTCCCAGTTCTTTGTCATATGAATTGCTGTTAAACTGCATCTCCCCTCTCCTGAACTTCTGGAATCAGTAAAGTTTAGCCATGGAGCTATACATTGACTGAACCCTGTTGACTTTGGATCAAAACTTTTAGTCTCTATTCCAAAGATTTGCTGATTAGTGAGCATTGCATGGATTAGGTAATAGGCCCCATCAGCTCGGCTGCCTCTTGCAAGTGGTGAGCATCAGTCCTTTACTAAAAAAGTAAATGATGTTTTTGTTGGTGATGGGCTGCATTCTGGATGGTTGTGTGTCTGGATGATTTACCTTAGTCTCTGGTCAGTTTCTAGGATTTGTTAAGGCACATTCATTCTATAGCTTCAGTATGAGGCCAGGGTGGTATATTCATAAAAATGGAGTACAAGATCCCTCTCCATCTCTACTTTTCAGATAAGTAAGTAGCATGACCCTCCCATATGTGAGAATATTTTCAGCAGTACCTGATGGTTTTCCTGCTGAGCTAGCACCTAAAACCCACATACACAAATGCCAAAGGAAGATTTTGCTGAAATCACTTTATCCCACTGGAAGAATGAGAGAATATACATGGTACAGTCTTCTAAAAAATGCTAAATAATTTGAGGGATGGAAGGAACCATAGGAATGTCCCCATTTTACAGAAAAGGAAACTGAGGCCCAGAGGGAAATTGATGACTTGTCAGATGTCACACAGCTAATCTACTTTGCATTCAGTGGAGACCGACTTGCAAAACCTCTTTAATGGTGGTAAAATAGTAGCAATAACATTTTCCAAACACCTTACAAATGGAACACTGCACTGGGTGGGTTTTTCATGTGCTGACTCCTTTTTCACTATGACTTGACTACAGTACAGAACCTAATTTCTAAGATTAAAAATAAACATATAGATTATAGAAAGATATACATAAGAAATGGTTTACAGATCACTCTTCCTCTAGTTCCCTAACATAAGAGAATTTGGGCAGTGAATCCTAGGAGAACAGGGAGGGGCCCTGAAGCCAGTGTATACTGGGTGTGTATGCACAGTTACAACAGGCCAACGGAAGAGGGTGGCTTCAGTTCATGAAGCAGAAGATATTAGGCTTTGCTTACAATCTCACTACCAGGCAACTTGAAGCCAAGAAGATGGCAAACCCTACCCACACGCTGGAATCCACAGCAAATCAATCTCTTTGAGCCCAGCCTCCATATCTGCAAAGCAGAGCAGATCATCCACTCTGATCATCACACAGTAAGGGGGAAAAACTGTCTGAGACAAATGTGAAAGCAATTTGGAGACTTGGAACTCTACCATTAGCATTATTGTTATTTTTATAACTATCTCCCAGCCTTACATTTTCACCAGCAAACAAATGTGAAAGTACAGTACTTAAGAGGAAATCCAGAGACAAAGACACCCCAACAAACTCACACCAAACACCTTCTGAGAAAGTCCAGGAAGCTGGTGTCGTAGGTTTTCAGCACCATCGTGAGATCCTTGGAATCCGGGTATCTTTTTTTCCCCCTGTTGTTGGTTATAGTTTTAGGAGAGCCTTTGGAATCTTTGGAGATACAACATTCTGTTAGTTCCAGGTGTCAGTATTCACAGGCTGCATCTCAGCTGTCCATTCAACCATACTGCTTCCTAAAGTGGTCTTTGCAGCTCTCTTGCTCTCTGCCGTGCACTCCCACACACCCCCATATACACATACGCACGAACACACCCAGCCTCATATGCACAAATGCACCCATAGTCTCATCTTAGTTACTTTGAAATAATCCTAGGTGGACTATCCAATGAATACAATAAACATTAAAAACAAAATTCCTATTATTAAGTACATTCTGAGTCTCTCTCCCACTTCTTCCTCCCCAAATCAAACAAATAGTTAGTTTAACTATTTACCAAGGCAAGATAATGATAACAATAATGATGATGGTGATAATAATGAAATATATCTGAAATGACAAAAACAGCTCTGAACAAAAAGAACATACTCCCTTCTTGTATTATCTATGTTCTTGCTTCTTCCCCACTAGTCCAATAAAGCGAGAATTTGGAACACCCACAGCGGATAACAAAGAAAGCCTTTTTAGGAGAATGTTCTCAGAGCTCATTTACAATCTATGCAAGCAAAGTAACCTCATTATTTCCTTAGAGTCACATCAAAATTTTGTCCATAATTGGAATATTCAAACTTGGTGGATTACTGAAGACAGAGCTTGGAATGGCAACCTCTCACCAAGATATGATTTTTCCACCCTGAAAAGAAGCCCTAAAGAAAGCTCCAGTGTTTCCCAAGGTGGTTCTGTGCGATACTTTGAAAGTAAGACCATTGGTTTTCACGTTCCAATCCTGCACATAAGTGGCAAATGTGTATATGCTCTCACATGGTTTACACATTAAGTGAATTCTCACAAAACTCAGTGAAGTTCATGTAATGCACATTCTACAAGGTGCATTACAAGTTCTATTTCTTTTGAAACCAATGTGATTTTCATGGCCTCCAAAAGACATCTGCTCTTGCCAAATTCCTGCAGAAGAGACTTCCATGACTGTGTATATGAGCATGTGTGTAGACACACAAATGGGTATCTGTGTATTTATATATTTATATGGATAAAAATGGACCAGGGGAATGGTATTGCTCTCTTTACAAATGACCAAAAAAAGAATCGAGCTCACAGTCCTATAAATTGTTTTGCTCTTCTAAGTCTTTCTTACTCCTCTGGCCCTCCCCAATATCTAATCATTCTTTCTATCTCTTTTTTGCTTCCTTGGGCACCTAAGTATCTCACTACCCTTGAGGCAGCACCATTGTGCTGCTAATGAGAAGTATTTACTAGGAGTGGCTAGGGTTTGAGGAACTGCTGGCAGCCCAGACTTGGGAAAAGGAGAGTCAGACTTGAAGGGAACACAGTTTTTACCAAAATCACCTGACCAAAAGACTCATAAGGCCGGGCATGGTGGCACATGCTTGTAATCCCAGTACTTGGGAGGCTGAGACCAGAGGATCCGGGTTCACAGCCAGCCTCAGCTACTTAGTGAGGCCCTCCGCAACTTAATGAGACCCTGTTTCAAAATAAAGAATAAAAAATAGGACGCCAGGCGGGCGTGGTGGTGCACGCTTGTAATCCCAGTACTTTGGGAGGTGGAGACCAGAGGATCAGGGTTCGCAGCCAACCTCAGCACGCATGTGCGCGCGCGCGATCTATCTCTCTCTCTCTTCTTTCTCCTCTCTCTCTCTCTCTCTCTCTCTCTCTCTTTCTCTCTCTCTGTCTATCTCTACCTAGTGAGGCCCTCTGCAACTTCGTGAGACCCGGTTTCAAAAATAAAGCATAAAAAAATAGGGCCGGGGGTGTAGCGCGGAGGTAGAATGCCCCTGCGTTCAATCCCCAGTGTTGCAAATAAATAAATAAATAAATAAATAAATAAATAAATAAATATAAAAGACTCATAAGGTGCTTGTCAAAAACACAGAATCTTGGGTCCCATTTCACAACTACTCATAAGTCATAGAGGAAGATTGTGGAAATCAGCATTTTTGCCAAGTGGCCAAATGATTCTTACAATCAGATCAAGTTTAGGAAACACTGAAGATGATGCAGCTCTCAGCAAAGTCCCTTCTTATGCAGAAAGTGAAGTCACGTGGATGTTGCTCCCCAAACCCCAATGTTATCCTGAAGCCTAGCACTGATGGTAGAAATCAAGAACTTTGTGAAGTGGACATGCATATGTATTTGGTACTTTCCCACCAAGGTGCCCTGAATACCCTCTTTCCTTCCAGTCCCCACCTTGATACCATCTCAGGAGGTCAGTGCTAAATTAAAGGCATAGGATGTGACCCTTCCCCGATGTCTTCGTTCAACATGAGAGAACACCACTATCCCTGCTATTCTTCCTCCAAATCCTTCAAAACCCCAAAGGCTGAATTACATAAGTGATGGGTGGAAACGTATTGGGGGGTCAAAAGACCAGTTCCATGGCTCAGCATATAAGTTATAACATCAAGTCAGCCCACCATCCGGCTGCTTTGAAGAAAGGCAAGTGTGTGTGCATAGTTCTAAGGCAACACAGACACTTCCCTGCTCAGAGGCAAGATCTTCATAGCTCCAGCTACAATGGGAAGGTGATAGTTAAGAGATTTAAGCTGGAATGGCATGGGTCCTACTAATCCCAATGATGACACCTTGGTGCTTAAGTGGGACCAGGGAGCACCTCTGCTTACTGGGCCTTCAACTTTTAGTTTCTGGGTCATAGGGAGTCTGCAGAGTCCTGGGAGAGGATCCAGGAATCCTGCAGCTGTGGCAGGGCTCAGGGCTGTGACTTTTTAACCAAAGAATACAGAAGGAGACTATAGTGTAAGTCCCCACATGGCTGAACCAGTATTTACTGACCAACATGAATGAAACCATGTTGTCTCCGTGGCTCCTTGTGAGATTACTTTGGCCCTCCCATTGATGGGACAAGTTATAGAGAGAAACTGTGATTCGCCTTCCCATCCTGAGGCCTCTCCCAGTTGAAAACAAGAATGGGAGGTTCAGGAACACTGAGAGTGCATAGCCTGTGTGGACCTGTGAACCGACCTAACAGCAATGGCTGCTCAAAAATGTACCAGATGTCTGGGAGTTCCTGTCTGTACAGTCTTCTCTCCCTCATGTCTGAGTTTGAGCCACTTAGCTAACCTTAAGAGCACTGTGGCCTTTTGTCCCTGGGAATCCCGTCGTTTCTTATGGTTCTTCAAAGAGAGTTTAGATCTGGGACTTTGATCGGTGCTTAGTGCCCCAGGAGCCCTGCCTCATTTGGTACCTTGTTGCTTCCTCCATCTATTTTGTATAGCGCTTCTCATGTAGAAAGGCAGAGGATCATAGAATTCAGAGTCTGCGAATTGTGAGGAGAGCGGCAGCATGGGGCTGTACATGTGGCTGAATCCCAGCAATCAGACAGACAACCCGACCGTAACTGACCAGCCAAAACACATCTATGCCCAAACTATTCTGACAGCCTTCGCTCACCCATTTTATACCAGGGTTGCAGTGAACCCAGGACAGTAAGGGTCTTAGAGATTAGGGGAATTTTGGCATTAAAGGATAATGCTCCATTCATGATTAAAATGTAACAGTGGAATTTCCCACTGCTCTTAAAAAGAAGTTTCTGCTCTGATTTTCCTGTTCAGGGCTTGGTGGGAGAAGGAAAGTTGCTTGGGGAGGTAGGGAGAACTTCAGAGAGGGGATTATTATAATCTTCTGAGGTTCCAACACGTGCTGGTAGAGCTTCTGAATGAGAACCTGGTCATTCTCCCGGTCCTGTGTCCTTGTACTGCTAAGACCCCGTTCCCACCGTGACTTCCCTATCTCATTTCCATCATGCTATCTGGGACTGCATGGACATTTAGCTCCTAACCATATACTTCCCTTTGGTAGAGGGCCAGTGGAAAAGCAAACGATGGGGTTAACGGTGTAGGCGGTGTCTTCAAGGCCTGTGACAGCTCACTAGGCACAATGGGATAAAGTGAGTTAGAGCCGGGGACTTACCAAAGAATGTCTGTCTCCTGGAGGCCGTCTGAATGAAGCGGGCTGGCGGCAGGCCCAGCACCTTCAACAAGCACGGAGAGGTTGATTCACGCTTTGTAGAGTCACAGATTCAAAGACTGTTAAGAGCTACATGGGACTTTGGTCCAACTTTGCCTTTTACAGATAAAGACTTGGGATATTAAGCGATGACATCAAGCTGACAGCAGACCCAGAGCCTAGGTCTTTCAACTCCCAGTCCAGGGTTCTTTCAGGATTTCAAAAATCAACACTGGCCATACTATTCTAAACAGGCATCAGCATCACCCCCTAGGGGCAACCCCATGTCATGTCCGGGTTCCTAATTCAGCTGATTACACTGAATTAGGAATGACATATCACAGAATGGACCAGTGGGAAGAGTGGGGAGGGAACGGAGATGCAAATCGCCAATGGGCATCAGACCCTTATATGATGCAAGGCTTCTTGCAAAGAAAAGCTTAGACCTACCCTTCACTTCAGTCTACTGGAACTTACAGGGGAGCACAGAGATAGAGACATTACATGGGTTACCCTCAACTTTGGGTTCCCAAACATCACCCATGCACAACCCTGCCCTCCTGCCTCTCAGCACCACTGAGGTCAAGGGGAAACTGAGTCACTCCTGGGGCAGTAGGAAACTCAGCCAAGATGCCCCATTCTCCTTGGAATTAGAAGAAGGAATGGTTCAGGGTTGCTTCATAAAATCATCCATTAGCAACCTTAGGAGCCATCTAGTCTGACCCCCTTCATTTTCTAGTCCAGAGTAGTGAAGTGACTTGCCAAAAGCCAGAGGCAGGGCTAGACCCCAGGTTTACTAATCCCTAGGCCAGTGCTCACTCCACTGTAACTCCCATTTCTAGCTATTTTTCCCTAAATGATTTCAATATTTTATTGTTAATTTCAACCATGAAATGATCTATCTGCATTTAGCAATTCTCAAGAATATGTATGTGCATCTTTAATGCTGAGGCAATCTAGAAAATAGAAATTTTGCATACACACAAAGAGATTAAATAGATAGATCTTTATTCACAGTCAAAATATCTTTGTTTACCGATAAAATCTTAAAATGTGAATTTTCCAACTTTCTAGGGTGGTTTTCCTTATTTTGTCTAATTTAGCTCCACAAAAGACATTTTTTTTTGTGGTACTGGGATTGAACCCAGGGGCATTCTACCTCTGGGCTACACCCCCAGCCCTATTTTTTATTCTTTATTTTGAAACAGGGTCTCACTAAGTTGCGGAGGGCCTCACTGAGTAGCTGAGGCTGGCCGTGAACCAGGATCCTCTGGTCTCAGCCTCCCAAGTACTGGGATTACAAGCGTGTGCCACCACGCCCGGCTCTCACAAAAGACATTTAATTGAATGAATAATAGATATAATCAATAACCATGTGATGAGACTTTATGGAAGATAGTCTTCCCAGAAGGTCAAGGTGGTAGAAAGTCAATGACTGAACACTATGCAGTTTTTATGTCAGATAACTTCCAGTTGTTTTTAACAACATTGTAATCAAGTTGTCAGCTGACAAGTAGATAAAAATAATTTCTGATGACAGATCACCATTTGATTTTTACATAGAACTCAAAAGGAGTCACAGAATGAGGCAAGGTAACTGGAACAGGCTTCCTTCCTGGGCTCACATCTATGGGGCCAATGTATTGGAATGGTCCGATCTTAAGCCTGTGCACTGTAGCGAAAAATTGCAATAGTCAAATAGAGGAATAGGAATTCATTGGAAAAAGAGAAAAACCAGCTGTATTCACTTTTCTTTTCTTTTTTTTTTTTTTTTTGCGGTACGGGGATTGAACGCAGAGGCATTCTACCTCCGCGCTACGCCCCTGGCCCTTTTTTATACTTTATTTTGAAACCGGGTCTCACGAAGTTGCGGAGGGCCTCACTAGGTAGAGAGAGAGAGAGAGATGGAGAGAGAGAGAGAGAGAGACAGGGAAAGAGAGAGAGAGAGCTGAGGCTGGCCGCGAACCTGGATCCTCCGGTCTCCGCCTCCCAAAGTACTGGGATTACAAGCGTGCGCCACCACGCTCGGCCTGTATTCATTTTTCTAATAGATATGTACCCAATAAAACTTCACAGTTTATGCCTAATAATTTATGCATTAGCTCTGTGATTAATAATCTCATCAGAAAAATATTTCATAAGCATGGAGCTTACAATAATAGGAAAAATTTTAAGTTATAGTGATTGATAAAAGATTTCAAAATAAAACTATTAAAATTATAATTAAATTCTGTGTAGGAAGTAGAGTAGAAAAAGTTCAAGGAGAAAAAAGAGCAAAGTAGAAGAAAAGGTACAACTGTTAAAGAACTTATTCACATTCTTAGAAAGATTTTGGTGGATATCATGTCACTTGGACATATTTGAGAGACTAGTGTAACAATTTTAATATGTCACTATTTACAATAGAGAGGAAATGAGGTCCTTTGAAGCTATTTAAATTTATAATAAAGATGTTAGAACTCAATGATGTACAAGAGGATACATAATTTCAAAAATACATTTAGTATGCTGGCCATTGCCCTTGGTTAACCTTATGAGACCCAGGGTGGGACGAAGCCATCCAGAAGACATCTACCCATGCCAGCCCTCCCCTCACCTCCATGATGCAGGCCAGCTGCTCCACCTCATTCTCCCCAGGGAACAGAGGGCAGCCAGTGTACAGCTCCGCCATGATGCAGCCTAGGCTCCACATATCAATGGCCATATTGTAGGGGTGGCCCAGGATCACCTCAGGGGATCGGTAGAACCGGCTTTGGATGTAGGTGTATACTGTTGAGGCAAAGAGAGAGAGAGAGAGAGAGAGAGAGAGAGAGAGACAGACAGAGAGAGAGAGAAAGAGCGCACGCTGATGTGGGAAAGATGACTTCCTCTCCCACAGACTCTCTCCAGGACCCTTTGGCAGTTGAGGATGGCTGATTAAAAATTTAGCCTCCCCAACCCCACCCCTTTACACTATGGGCTTTGCAGGGAGAGGGAAGTACAACCAGCCAGCCAGCACCAATCTCAACAAGCTAGCGAGAACTTGTTTCAAAATAAAAAAATAAAATAGGGCTGGGGGTATAGCTCAGAGGTAGAATGCCCCTGGGTTCAATCCCCAGTACCACAAAAAAGTAAACTATAAAAAAAATTTAAAGTAAGCTTTCGAACTCTTAGATCAACTGTGTAGGCAGCGTCTGAGAGTATTGCAATTTGGCAAGAGGGGAGGCATATCTGAATTGGAAAGGAAGTATACAAAATGCCTAATTTAAATTAAATATATATCAATATATTATTGCACATTAATTATATATTATGAAGTATCGAAAGAAAGGATTAACAAACTCTCAGCAGATAAGGATATACAGAAGATTATATGGTTGGTAGGGAGTCTAGATTTTAGAGATGAGGAGCCTGAAGCCAGAGAAATGAGACATTTTGGTTTTTTCTACATAACTGTTATTTGTGATTACCTGGATGGGGGGTGGGAGGGGCTCTATAATCACTTCTCTGCTATTTAAATTTGCTACAATAAGGATGTAATAATTCTGTAACAAAACAAATTAAAGATTTGACAAAAATAACTTTTATACTCTGCCTGCTTCCAAAATGGATCTGAGGTACTTTAAAAAGTCCATATATACAGGGCATTTTAAAACATGAATTTAATGGTAGCTACATGGTGCTTTACATGTGCCAGACACCATTTGAGTGTTTTTTTGTTGTTGTTGTTTTGAAACAGGGTCTTACTAAGTTGATGAGAGTCTCACTACTTGCTGAGGCTGTCCTCAAACCTGTGATCCTCTTGTTTCATCCTTCAAAGTACTGGAATTACAAGCATGTGCCGCTGCCCAGCCTCGAGTGTTTTACATAGAAGAATTTTTTCAATCCTTACAACAGCCCTATGAAGCAGGCACTAATATTGTCTCCATTTTAAAGATGAGGAGACTGAGGCATACAGAGGTTAGATACATTGTCTAGGTTGCTCAGCTACCGGTGATGAAGCTAGGATTTGAAACCAGGCAGTCTACTTCCACTATCCACACTCTATATTGCCTCACCATGAAAATAAAGATAATAGGGAGGTCAGGAGAAATATAAAGGGGGGGAATAATGGTCAGAAAACAATGATAAAATAATTACAAACTCAGTTCTGAGCATCCTGGCAGCTCACAGCTGCCGCTATCTGAGAAGAGTAAACCTATAAGCTTTTTGTGGGAAGCATCGCTTTCTAGATGGCATTTCTTATAGGATCCTTATATAAAAGACATCACAGACATGGGCTGTCAAAAGAGGCTCTGCAGGGTATTTGGGAACACCTGTTGGCTAGTCCTTTCTTCAGCTTCAGGAGGCTCCTTCTGACATCCCCTGTCACCAGAAAGGCCAACCCCAAAGTCCCTCTTTTGTGTGCCTTTAATATACCCAGTGTGTCTCTGTAATCATTATACCTAGTGAATTATCTTTTTATCTTTCTGTCTCTTGCATTACACTAAGCAACCCAGGACAGGAAATGTTCTTTTATTTATTTATTTATTTATTTATTTATTTATTTATTTATTTTTATTTTGGTGGAGTACCCACATCAGTGAATGACACCTAGCATAGAGATGTTTATTGAGCGGTGCCGGTTTTCTACATCATACCTAATAGAAACCAAAGGAATAGACTATTCAATCAAGTTCAATAAATGTGAGCTTCTTCCCAGATTCTAGCTTCAAAAAAATACAAAGCCTAGAGAATGCAGGGTAGTGAATTCCAAACTTTAGAATGACTGTTTTCTAAAGCCCAGCCTCCCGGGTCCTCCCCAGAAATTTTGATTTAGCACATGTAGAGTGAGGACGTGGGCACTATGATTCCTCAGCATCCTGAGGTGACTGCGATGTACATTAGGCAGCTCTGTGACCCAGTGCTCCTCGTAATTCCACATCCACACAATATGAGAGCTTCAAAGAGGCCTTAGGGTCTGCGAACCTAATGTCCTCATTTTATAGATGAGGAAACTTAGGCTCAGAGAAGTGCAGCATCGTGTTCAAAACCACACTGGCCATCGCGATGGCCGATCTCACACTGGAACCCAGGGGGCCTCGTGTGTGAAGGGAGAGAAACTGCAACGGGAGAAGCCAGGCCCAGGGGTTGGCGTGGGGCCTACCTTTCTGGTGTTCATAACAGCTGGACCCAAAGTCAATAACTTTAACAGAGACTTGGCCCTTTTGGTAGAGCACTATATTTTCCTAGAGAGAAGAAAAAAAGATGTATGTTGGGTTTATTAAAATTAATGTCCCCTAGGCTCTTGGATGCTCACCATCCTACAAGGCTCCGTTCAAATCCAAGTCATCCTCCCACATCTTCTCCACATCCCACCGTCCTGCCCCTCCTCCGTCTCCCCACTGACTTGTGCTCTGTATCTTATTTGGACCCAGTATTCACTACTTTGCATGTTTCTTTTGTGCCTATTTTGTTTATTTGTCCATACTGATTATGTAACTCCTGAAGACTGTAGGTTTGTTTCTGTTTTCTTTACCAACTGATTCTATGCCTCACTTACATGAGGCCTTAGAAATACCATTATCTGAATTTGTTTGGTGTTTACCTTAAATGCCCCTGCTGACATACTGCTATGATAGTAGAGGACCCCCTCCCCCCCAAAAAAAGGCAATGATTTGATTGGAGTTTGCGGTTCTCACGCTGTCAGCTGAGTCATGAATGGGAAGGCGGAGCTTCTGGGCTCTCCTCTCAGCACAAGACTATACTGGCTAGGGCTGGAAGATTTAAGTCCTAACTGTGCCTCAGGATCTTACCATCAGACGAACTGACTATGCGATTGCTTACTGAGTACTAGCACTGCACACTGGCAGAGCAGGCCTCGTCTGAAGCCTCCACAAACTAAGATAGTGCACATGTATCCCACAGACCATTTCTAAAGAATGTTTGTGTTAACTCCAGGAGTGTAATCAGCAAAAGCCTTTAAAAGCAAGGATTTCTATTGTGTTTCTAGCTTCCTGGAAAGCCCCCTTCACTAGATGGAGTTGGTCCTCTATTTTGGTTTGAATCTTAAATGTACCCCAAAGGCCTGTGTGTTGAAGGCTTGGTCCCTGGCCTGCAGTGCTATTGGAAAGTGGTGGGATCTTTAAGAGGTGTGGCCTAAGATGGGCATGGTGGCATACACCTGTAATCTCAGTACTTGGAAGGCTGAGACAGGAAGATCACAGGTTCGCAGCCAGCCTTGGCAACTCAGCGAGACCTTCAGCAACTTAGTGAGACCCTATTTCAAAATAAAAAGTAAAAATGGCTGGGGCTGTAGCTCATGGATAGAATGCCCCTGGGTTCCATCTCCACTACCCCCCCAAAAAGGGGGTATGGCCTGCTGGGAAGAAGTTAGGTCATTGGGGGCATGGCCTTGAAGGTGAGCAGCTTTGCTCCACCATGCACTCCTGCCACGATGCACTGCCTTGCCACAGGCCTAACAGCATAGAACCATGGACCGAGACTTCAGAGACTGTGAAATAAAATAAAGCTTTCCTCCTTCTAAGTTGCCTATCTCGGTATTTCGTCACAGTGATGGGAAGCTAACTAACACACCCTCCCATCTTCCACCTTATTGTCAGAAAAAGCTCTATGGAGGGCATGAATGCAAAGGGCAGTCAGAGCTCATCCACACTAACCATTAAGTTTATAAGAACAATTCCGATTCTTGAATCCATAATCACAGAACACCCTCCTGGCTGTGTGTGTACTTCCCAAAGGGATACACATATTCAGTCTACTTGATCTAGTTCTCAAGGAAATCTGTTTTCTGATATTTTAGCTACCAAGTGTCTTGTGAATTGCTTTGGTGAAAGTCAGTTGTCTAAGCCCAAAGACCACAGGAGTTGTGGCCGTTCTGGGCTGCAAAGCTGAGAACTTGGATGTGGAGAAGAAATCAATGCACCCCTATCATTATGAGGTCCTGAGAGAACATCTCTATCTTGACAATCTCCAATTACAAGAATATCCCCCAAGTCACCCCATGGTTTACAGTTTCCCAAAATAAATTCAGTTTTGGAAGCAAAGAGTAGGGAGTGAGGAAAAGGTAAGGGATATTACATATCTGGGAGAGTCAGGTTGTTGTGGAACCAATTCCTTGTCCTTAGCTGCCTCTCTGTATTACTTCCTCGAGTTTACAATCATCAGCTCATTTAACAAGCATCTACTTATTGCCTTCCATTACTCTTTCCAGGTACCATGCTAGGTCCTGGGGACGTAGCGGTGAACAGACCTGATTCCTGACATTAGGGGTGCTTGTAATCCACTGGGGATACAGGTAAAGAAGCTATTTAGATTAATGAAGAGAGTCCAATAGAATAGAGGAAGGGGATTGGGGGAGGAGGAAAAGGAGGCTCAATGACGGGAACAGTTCAAATAATTCTGTGTGCATATAAGAAGGTATCATCAATCTCAATAACATGTACAGGGAAAGGGGAGGAGTAGGGTGAGATCCAGAGGAAAACACAGCAAGTGCTACGTGCATGTATGTTCTGTATGTTGGTATCACTGAACCTCATTGCAATGTATAATTACAATGCACCAATAAAAGTCTATATAAAAAGGAAGCAATTCCTGCACAAAGCAATCAGTGCCAAGTGCAGAGCCAAGTATATAATACTAGTAGGACTCACAAGACAGGCACATCCACTTGAGTGGAGACAGTGGTCTAGCGGGTACTGTACCCTGGGAGCAACTCCCAGGACGGAGGATCTAGTGAGGATTTAGTAGAATAGTCCATCTTCCTGCATGGACTCCGCAGAGCACACGATGGAGAACTCTAGAACCCAGGGAGAACTCTGAAGGGCTATAAGTGACTGATGATTACAAGGGGAAAGTGAGTGATCCCAGACACTCAGGACTTCTTACAGCACATCTTGATGGTCAACACACCAACGGCCCACCCCTACCCCTTCTATAGGAGAGCCTTCACATCTTCCTGTCCCTGGTGGCCTCAATTACACCACATCTCTCTTCATCTCCCAATCCCCATCCCTTCATCTCAGCCTATAAACAGGACCACGTGCCTTCCACCCTGTAAGCCCTGGCATGCTGGCTGCCCAGCTACGACTAGGGAGTGGTGGGAACCCGCTCTCCTGGCAGGACAGGGGCTGTACTCACGGGCTTGAGGTCGCAGTGAATGATTTTCTCTACATAAAGCATTTGCAAGCACTTCAGAACAGAGAGTGTGAAGCGTCGCACTATCGACAGACTGAAGCCTTGGAAGCTGTTATTCTTCATCAGCTCATACAAGTTGATTCTGGGGAAGACAGAGAAAAGGTGGTGTATATGAGCATGACAACTATCATGCTACGTTTGAACCTGCAAACAATCCCATGCTGTCTGGATTCCCTCTTAAAGTAGGCAACTCTTAGACCAGGAAGCAGGGCTCTGGTATCTGATAAACTTGGCCTTCCCACTGTCTCGTGGTAGGCTTAGGATGACATTCAACCATGCTGGATTCCCATTCTCGGATACACCCTCATGTCTTACTTGACAAGGCCACTTAAAGAACTTTGTTGCAAGTGTGGGTTAAGAGTTTGGACCAGCTGGGCGTGGTGGTGCACGTCTATAATCCCAGTACTTTGAGAGGCCTCAGAAACCTAGCAAGACTCTCAGCAACATTAGCGAGACCCTGTTTCAAAAACAAAAATTAAAAGGGCTTGGGGTGTAGCTCAAGGTGGAATCCCTCTGGGTTCAATCCCCAGTATCAAAACAAAAAAAGAGAGGTTGGATCAAACTATGAGTTCTTCAGGCCTTTGATTACTAGTCACTCAACCGAGCAGACACCCCCGCCCAGGCCTAAGAAGGCTGAGTACTTCAGATGCCTAACAAGCACTGGGACACGAATGTGGGCAGAGGAGAGCTAAGGCAAACTAGGGAGCTCCACTCTATCAAAGGCAAGTGTGGCTGTTGGGGCCCATCAGATGGCGGCCTGGCAGTAATGGAGGCTGGCTCTTGCCAGGTGATCCCCAGTTCTCTAGAGTGGCAGGAGCCTTCCATATTATGTAAAAGCAAGATCAACAATATGAAATTTGCTGACTTACAAATCTTGGAAACTAACACAAAGCATTTACAAAAGAAAATCTAGCTGGACGTGGTGGTGCATGCCTGTAATCCCAGTACTTAGGAGGCTGAGACAGGAGGATTGCAGGTTTGAGGCCAGCACACCAGTAACTTAGTGAGACCCTGTTTCAAAATAAAAAATAAAAGCCAGGTGTGGTGGCGCACGCTTGTAATCCCAGTACTTGGGAGGCTGAGATCAGAGGTTCCGGGTTTGCGGCCAGCCTCAGCTACTTACTGAGGCCCTCCGCAATTTAGCAAGACCCTGTTTCAAAATAAAGAATTAAAAAATAGGGCTGGGGGTGTAGCCTGGAGGTAGAATGCCCCTGGGTTCAATCCCCAGTACCGCAAAAATAAATAAATAAATAAATAAATAAATAAATAAATAAATAAAAAGGGCTGGGGTTTTAACTTAGAGGTAGAGCACTTCTGGATTCAATCCCCAGTAACACACACACACACAAACACACACACACACACACACCACAAAATCAAAATATTAAAAAAGAAAAACTTGTTTGTAAGTTGGCAGTTTGTGACCTTCATGCACACCATGATATGGAGAGAAGAGGAAAGAGAGGGGCCCAGAAGTGACTCTCAACGCCGCAGTCCCCAGTTGGCTCCTCCTAATCTTCCCTTTCCAGGGTTCTCTAACCTTGGTGGTATTTAAGAAGCCAGTCATTCTTGAAGAGAACAATGGAGATGCAAGACTTGGCTCTGGCCCCATCCTGACGTGTGGCCCTGGGCACCTCCACAACCTCACTGGTCTTAGGTTTCTCCCTCCACATACCTGCCTCTCTTGAGCTGGCAGAGTTCTTTTAAGCATAGTGATATCCTATCTGGGCACTGTGATTAATGGCCAAGAAAGGCGGCCTGGCCTGCCCCTTCTGCTCCACAGAAGATAACTATTTCTGTGTACTGCAAGTAGACCACGTTCTGTAAGTGCTGGAGATGGGGAAGAGCCCACCTCCTTTGCCTTCATATTTAGCTGGTTCCTAGAACTTCGCCATCAGCAACAGTGTCGTGGGAACACCAGGCTACCAGCTCAGTGAATCCAGTAACATGGGGCCCCCCAGGGCTCACCCCAGATTTTTCCCCTTTGTTAGATGCATTCTGGGTTCCTGGTTTTATTTAGATTGTACCACACGATCTTGTCAGACAGAAAGCAATCAAATTGGCTTTTCAGCTCCAAAATTCAGCCGGGCGATGCTAACCTAAGTCAGGGTTCTGCTCTCTTACCAGAAATGTCCTTATTTACTCAAAATCAAAGCCCTTTTCCCACTCTGAGCACCCAGCTGCCTGTTCCTTTGTGAGGAACTGTGTGAGCCACTGTGTGAGGAACATGGTAGCAAAGGACAGTCCTTTGCAAGGCTCTGTCCTCTGGAGGGCACAGGCTTGCTTTGGTTTTATCACCTAGTCCAGTACTCAGCACCAGGGAAGGGCTACATGGGGGCACTGGCAGGTGACAGGCTCAAAGAGATAGGTGACTCCTCGCTCCTGAACCTTCTGGATAACTGAGAGGCTGCTGTGTCTACACTAATCATTAGATATTCTCATTTAGAAAAATCCAGTGTTCTGGCTTCCAAGTTTCTCTTCTGTGACTTGAGCAACTTTTCAAAAGAAAATGAATTAGCCAGGCGTGGTGGCACAGGCCTATAATCCCAGCACTTGGGAGGCTGAGACAAGAGGATTGCAGGCTTGAGGACAGCCTCAGCAATGTAGCAAGACTCTCAACAACCTAGCAAGACCCTCTTTAAAAAAAATATTTTTAAAGGGCTGGGGGTATGGCTCAGAGCTAGAATACCCCTGGGTTTGATCCCCAGTATCACAACAAAAAATAAAATAAGTATATAAAAGGGGGCTGTAGTGTAGCTTGGAGGTAAAATGGTCCTAGGTTCAGTCCCCAGCACCACAAAAAAAAAAAAGAAAAAAGAAGAGAAAAAAAACGAATTAAAAAGCAAAAGTGACTGACCCTAGGAGTTCGAAGGTGATACAGAGGTGATTGCGGAAGTAGAAAAAGTCCTTCATGTGCACCACGTTGTATGAGTTGTCTTTGTCCTTCCTTCTGAGGGCTTCCAGAATCTTCAACTCCACCAGGGCCTGGTGGTGAAATCTGAGGTGATTGGGGGTGGCAGGGAGGGTGTGGAATGGGGACAGAAAACACAGGTATCACATCATGCCACAGCGTTAGCCCCTCCCCACAACCCCAACGAGACATCCAGGGTGGCAGAAAGCACTTAAAACCCCACACTTTTATTTCATCTTTGCCCCTTCATGCACTCAGACAGGTAGGGAGAGAAAGAGGAAGAGGAAGATGGAGAGAAAGGTAAGAGGAAGAGAGGAGTCAGGAAGGGCTGGCGTTCTGAAGTACTGCAGCCATGAGGGCCCTCCTCTTTGGCCTACGTCATCCATCAAGCCACACCTCTTTTTGTTCCTGATGATTTTCAGGGCCACCAACTCATTGTTTTTGTGATCCAAGCACTTGGCCACCTGTCCAAAGGACCCTTTCCCGATCATCTCCAGGACCTCGTAGCGGTAGGCAATGTGGTCATGCAGGACCTGCAGAAGCCAGCCAGCGGTGAGAAGAGCCATGGGCTGTTGGGTTGCCCTGACTCTGCGCCCGTGGGTCCCCACCATGGCTCATTCATATCATTGCTACCGTGGTGGTTAGGTTGTTGCCTGGATCCCAGACCACCCACGTGGTGCCAGGGGCAGTCCCACAGGCCCCATCCATGTCAAAGAGTGCCACGAATATTGGGAGGTCTTTGGAAATTTTAGCTTCTAATCCCAGTCTTCTAGTTTCCTGCATGTCTTAGGACCTGTAAAGTGACAGGGCTAGTGGCCGGGCTCAGTGGTACATACCTTGGGATTCCCAAGTAACCTCAGTACTTGGGAGGCTGAGACAGGAGGATCGCAGGTTCACGGCTAGCCTCAGCTACTTAGGCCCTCTGCAACTTAGTGAGACCCTATTTCAAAATAAAGTATAGAAAATAGGGCTGGGGATGTAGCTCAGAGGAAGAATGCCCCTGGGTTCAATCCCAGGTACTACACACACACAAAAATTGGGTTGTGTGCACTGGGGATTGAGCCCAAGGGCATTCTACCTCCCTCCAAGCTACCTTCCCAGCCCTTTTTTATTTTAATATATATGTTTTTGTGTATTTGTACTGGAATGAAATAGGTATAAGAGTATCAAGCTTACAGAGAACACACATTATCTCTTTCTCCCCCTCTCCTTCTCCCCCCCCCCCAAAAAAAAAAAACATAGCTAAGGGTTGAGGCTAAGGAATTCAGTTCTGGTGAATTCACTTAAAGGTAATGCTGACATCCCTAGGGAATTTCCCAGAGATTCAAGGCTCAGGCGGGGTAGAGAAGGGAAGGAGAGGGAGGGAGGGGTTGAGAATGTCTAGTTGAATTGGAGATAAGGTTTATATTGGGGATTCTTAAGCCAGGACCCATTAATCCCCTGAAACATTGTGAATGTACAGGTTGTCTTTTCTGAGATAAGGACTCCCAAAGGCAGACCCTTATCAGACTCCAAAAAGGACCTTTGACCTAAAATTGTTGAAAACCAGGGCTCTAGATAGAGGCTGTGTGATTAAAAACCACATTCTTGCTTCTCAAAGTGTGGTCTCAGGACCTGTGGTCTGGGTATCACCTAGATGCTTTTCAGAAATGCAAAATCTCAGGTCCCACCTGAACCTTCTGGATAAGAATCTACACTTTAAGGCAGGAGTGGTGGCACATGTCTATAATCACAGTGCTTGAGAGGCTGAGACAGGAGGACCACAGTTTCGAGGCCAGCCTCAGAAACTTAGCCTGTGGGATATCCCCCAGGATGCAAACTTGTTACCCAAATGCCCTTGGTCCTATTAGAATATTTTGCATGGCTTCCTATTTTGTAAACATGGTATTTCTTTTTTTGGCTGTACCGGGGATTGAACCGGGGACATGCTACCTCTGAGTTACACCCCCAGCCCTATTTTTTATTCTTTATTTTGAAACAGGGTCTCACTAAGTTGCAGAGGGCCTCACTAAGTAGCTGAGGTTGGCCGTGAACCCAGATCCTCTGGTCTCAGCCTCCCAAGTACTGGGATTACAAGTGTGCACCACCATGCCCGGCTGTAAACAGGTTGGTTTAGCACCTACTAGAATCCTTCAGGAAGCCCATTCCCGGATATATCACCACAAAACACTACAAAATATCCCCCGATGTTTTCCTTTCCTTGGGGACTCTCTGTTGTCCCCAAACCCCCTGAGGTTACCATGACTCCCTCCCCGGTCACCTTCAGGTAGGAGCCATGTTCATCATCAAAACTTGTCTTGCTGAATTTCTCAGGAGTCACCTTGAGCTTCTCAGCTTCAAGCCCCAGGAACCACAGCTCTGTGTAGCCGAGGATCTCGCTTTGCTCGTAAGAAGACAGCTGGTTCTTAAAAATCTTCAGGGCTTCTGTGTGGGAAACGCAGCAGTTGTTAAGCTGAGGCGACACGGGGATTTGCCCAGGGTGCAGGGCATCTGAGAGTTTTTCCAGCACATCGGCCTTTGTCTCAGATGGGTGGTTTCCTGAGGGTCGTGTGTGGAGAAGCTCACCAGATGGAAAGGTAACAAGGAAAAATGTTAAGGTCTCACAATTATTTCAACAAGTCAAGAGGAAAACACAAACATAGGGAAAGGGAGAGCTTAGCTGAAGGTTGCTGCAGCATGGGAAAAAATTTTCAGGAGTAAACTCGTGTCAACAATAGCATATTATTAAGGTGGTAGCTGCCCAAGTTCCTGTGGAATCAGGCCAGAGTCTATCTTGAGAGGGCTTGAAAACTACAATGTCACCTTTTGACTCAGTAATTCTACTCCTGTAGATTGCCTGACAGAAGTTAGGCACATATACACCAAGGGACACATATAAGGTTCTTCATAGAAGATTCTTCATAGCAGAAAATTATTCATAATAACTCAGAACCAAAAGCAACTTGAATGTCCTTCAATAGTAAATGTAACAATAAATTGTGACTTTGCTATAAAATAGAATGTTATACAGCAATGAAAAGGAAAATCTACAGCCAATAGAGATGGATCTCACAAACATTGTTGAGTAAAAGAAGTTAGACACAAAAGAGTTTTTACTAAATGACTCCACTAATATAAGTAATCTGTGGCATTATAAGTCAGGATAATGCTTATTCTCTGGGGGTTTTATAGACTGGAAAAGAATATAAAGAGGCTTTCTACAGTGCTGTTCAAGTTGTACAGATTTTTTAAATGTATGTTGATTTCAATAAAAGTAATGAATTAAAACAAAATAAAACCACAATGTCTTCTGGGGGCAGGCAGGTAACATAAGTCAATGCAAACTTAAAGGCCCAGCAGGTATTCCCACTCGAATCTGCCGGTAGGTGGAGCCAGCGAGCACCCTGACTCAGCGGGGACTCCTGTTAGCATCTATGTTGCAAGGGACAGGTTCACACCCGAGGTCTGGTGTTGGGCAGTGGGCGAGAGGTGGGGAGTGAACGTCACATTGTAATAGATAAACTGGAGAGTACACAGAGAAGAGACACCAGGAGGAGACACCAGGTTATTTGACAAACTGCTGAAAGGGGAGGAAAGAACCGTGAGGAGCAGGCACAAGGGCGCCCTCTGTCGTCATAGTTGCGGAAGGACAGTTATGAAGAGGATAAAGGGGGCATGTTCCTTGCCCAGCGGACAGAATCAAGGCCCAAGATGGCAGGGAGGCAGATCTCATCTCTGCAAAGGCAGACTAGCTCCGAACTGAGATTTCCCCTCGGGGGTCATTGCTGAGCTCATTTAACCAATTCAGATCTATCACTGTGGCAGAAGACCTCTACATGTTGGCACATGTAGATGCCCAGTGGGCTTTGAATCTCTTCGGTTGAATCCTAAGAGATCCTGAGTCTCTTAACCTCCTGAGGAATCTGGCTCCTGGCCAAAAGTCCTATGCGAGATCATTCAGGCCTCACCATAAGCAATTACAAGGGCTTTACCTGGCTTACCCTCTGTCTGCACTAACACATCTGACCCTTAGCCAGTGCAGTTCCATGGGGGGAATGGGGCGTGTGAAGCTGGTGCTAGCTCCTGCTTTCACCTCTTGCTTACACTGCTTTCATTTTGGCATGTTGACTTAGTTGACTACTCCAACAGATGGCAGCTTAGCTCTTCTCCACCTCAGCTGAGCTCATGACACCTGACCATTCATAGCCAGCACCCACCACCCTGCTACTGCCCCCATGTCATACCTGCTGCTGTCAGAGGCATCTTGTGCTTCCTGGGTGGTTTCTCCTCTGCCTTGGGGTCCTGGGTTTTAACTCTAGAGTGGAAAGGTTTTTCTGAAGCCTTGCGCTCAGAGGCCAGCACTTGACTGTGAGTGTGAGTCTCCTGTCCAGGGAAAGAGGTTTGCAATAAAGGACTACTTCCGCTTCTCCTAGGGGTCAAAAACCATTTTTCTGACCCCAAACATCCACATACATTCAGAATCTTTTCCTACTTCTTCAGGGAGAAAATGGTAGCTAAGGATCAGTAGGTTTTTCTCAACCATTCTCCCAAAGTGGTATCCGTCTGACTCTCATATTATGCCCAGGAGACCCATGGACATTAGAGTGTGCAGTTTACATGCCCGTGGTATGTTATGTAGGAAGAGATGGGAACGGTTTTTACTACTGTTCTTGAGGAAGCCAGTACTCAACTAGATAGTCACTTGCCTCAGGGCATATAAACTTGCACTTGTGTGTTAACAACAGCTCTTTGATTTGTTAGTTTTTCTTGTGTTATCTCATTTGGTCCTTGCACAGGTAGAGGACATGAGAGGAAAAGTGTTTTGTTTGGTTCTACCATTTATATGCCAGAACTTCGTTTTTTTTCTTTTTCTCAATGGATCCTTCTGACAACTGCATAAAGGGCCCATTTGACAGATAAGGGAATTCCCGTGGCTCATATTGTTCACATTTCTCACAAAGAGTGAGAACAGGACTCGAACCTGAGGCTTCCGCGGACACTGTGCTTTCCCTCGCCTTCCTGGGCCTTTCTAGGTTTGGCTCTGGACTGAAGCCAGGTCTTCCACCTGTGTGCCTGGGGGCATGTCCACTGCCCTGTGCTCACCTGATGCAGCATGGGCGGCTTCAGAAGGATTTTATTGCTGATGCGTGGGAAGTTAATTGTATTCTTCCTTTTGGTGTCCACAAAAGGGAGTGAAGTAATGCTCGTGTTTGTATTCTGTAGGGGGAGAAATTGGATAAGGTACAGAAACCTCAGGCAAGAAAATGTCTCCAGGGCTCATCTCCTCTAGCATAGGAGGTGCCTAACCCAGGGTCTTGGCAGGGGGAGCGGGAAGATTTCAGGGAGCAGAGTAATCCATAGAGAAAAGTCACTAACATCATTTCCTACCTTGTGCAAGCACCGGGTCATTCTGAGGTTCTTGGTCTTGGAAGGCAGTTTCTGGAATGGAACCAAAGGCTTACTCTCGACCTGAATCAGGTAGAAAAGAATTGTAATAGGGCTTGGCATGGCTTCATCCCAAGCTACCTCGACATTTATTTCATTTCATTACCATAAACGAGATGCACTGGAAGCCAGCTCTCCTGACCCTGAGCTAGGAAGAGTTAAGATAAGCTCAAAGAAGTACTCAATGAATGCATTACTACCCAGATGATCTTTCCAGAAGTGTTAATCATAGATAGACTTATCCTGTGATTTTCACACCTTAAAAACATCATTATCACCCTTGTCTTCCAACAAAGTCTTAGCTAGCATCCCTGGACATGGAAGGAATTAAAGCTGAGTTGTTCCTGCTCTTGGTCTGTAGAAAAGAAAACATTCATAGCCTTGTCCAGGATTCAATATATCCGAAGGTGTCAGAATATAGGTGCCCAGCCTGAACACCAGTGATTTGATCAGAAGAGAGGGGTTGGGAGCAAAAGACCAGACTCTTAGAGCAGTGTGTCCCAAGGGTGGCAAGCTATGTGACATAATTGTGTGCAGCATGTAAACAATCATCTAATGGCTATGTATTTACTTTACTGTCCATTTGAAAAACTGTAACTGGCACATTAGACCTGTAATTTTGTGGTTGTCTTATTTAGAATGAGATTAAAATTTAAGCAAAAAAGTAAAATAAAATGGAGTGTGAGATAGCACTGAAAATAACTAAAGTTTAGAAAACAGGCTTCAGCTTGAATACAGGTTCTGTTCTTCGAAGCAGAACTGGGGGGGTCTCCTCCTTCCAGGTCTCCCCTAGGGAACTAAAGGAAATTTATCTAAAGCTGAGATACAACAGGGCCAGACCCACCTCTGTAAAAACTGGCAACTGGGTCCAACACTTCTTCTCTTGCAGCACAGCTAAGTTTTTCACAGAGCTGTACTGAATGTGTGTGTGGGGGGGTTAGAATAGTCAGTCTTGACTTCCTGGAATATGAAGATGATCTGAGGGAAAGAGGACTTCACAGAGCATAGTTTCAGGCCATGTTGGTTAGTTTGCTGATATGTGCTATCTGCAGGATTTGGTTGTCTATCGAATGGAGAATGATGATACCTGAGGAAATACTGCAATCTTAAGTCTCACAGAGTCTCTACTGCTCATTTCTAGGCTTGTGAAGATTAAAACTCTTAAGAGTCAGCAGTGACAACAAGTTGGCATTGAGGATAGAGTGGAGAGACCGACAGATGCATGGAAAGTACATCAGCAAGACACAGCCCAGACTAAATTTCAGACAAAGGGCATGGACGACAAGTGTAGACAAAAAAGAAAAATGCCACTGTAAATGCTATAAGCCGAGGAGGATGGGGGAAGGACTTGGAAAGCACTGGGCTTCATCTGAGCTTTAACTGAGAGGAAGGGAAGAGAGCATGCTCATTAGGTAAAACAATATCTGGGCATGCTCCAGGAGAATTTACTGGTCATGCTGGGTAAGCTGGAGCAGGGGGTTGACTCTAGGTTGTAGAAAGTGCTGAAAGCTAGGCTAGGAAACTTGGTCTTCCTCCTATGAACTGACAGTCTGTACAGTAAGTGCAAAGCAGTATTTCAGACATAATATGTGGCATAACATAATGTTCATGGGACTAAATGTGGAAGTCACATTCTTTCATTCTGAATCCAGCTCCACTACTCATTAGTTGTTTGAATCTGGGCAAGTTATTAACCTTTCCTCATGTCATGTGAAGATAATATGAACCACCTCGTACGGCTCTTGTGAGGAATAAACGAATTCATACATGTAAAAGGCTTAAAACAGTGCCTTGCATATGCTAAGAGCGTTTGATAGAGTTCGTTTTCCTTATTTGCCAAATGTGGACCTTTGCTCACTCCCCACGACATTGGTGGAGGATGAACAAGAAGCTGTCAAACCTTAAAATGGTTAAAGGGCCTATGATGCTGAATCTGAGAAAAGAACAGAGCAAAATGGAATGCCTGGGGGGTTAATATTCTGATACTGTCATACACATATATTGGAATTGAACAATTAAGTACTGGATGGAAGATGGTAGAAACTAGGTTTTTCACTGCTGGAGCATAAATTTATAGATCAGTAATGTCCAATTAACATTGCCATCGTGAATCTATGGAATTACTGTCATAAACAATGTGTATATATGAGATTATACCAACATCATTCTCAGTGCTACATGTGGGGGGGGCGAGGGGGAGGTGGAGGGGGAGGGACACCAAGAGTTGTGTGCATGTATGTTAACACCAAACTGATACTCATTGTGATGTGAGGCTACAATGCACCAATAAAAACATAAGAAACAAAATAAAATGTTGAAAACATAAAAAAAGAATTAGAGCTCATAAGAATAAAAGCTCATATTTAACTTAATATAGATACAGACAGCTATGTATAGAAATATTTATAGATATGTGCACAAACATAGGTTAGCATGCACGTGTCAGCCAAAAGGGCTTAAAAGAAAATCAAATCTTAGTAAAAATAAGCATGCTTAGCACCCAGATATTGGTTTCTGATATCATTCTCCAGTAAGAGGAATTAGGGCTCCCTGGAAAAATGGCTGATTCTATGACTGAGGCAGGAATTATACGAGATAAATCTGGAGCATTTTTGTAGACACAGTAAATAAGAAAGTTCAAAAAAGAAACAATATTGAGGAGAGACTGTCAAAGGGACATGGGAGCTCCCAATGGCTAAAGCTAGAACAATTTGAACAAATAAGAGTATTATTGGGTAATAACGAAATAAAAATAAATACTCATGAGTTCATATTGATCTAAATGTGTGATTTAATAAAGCAATAAAAGGGGAGAGGAGATAGATCTCCCATGCAGAAGAATAAGTTATACAGATACTCCACTGTAGGGGGGGGAGCATGAATCCCCACTCCCTCAGTATGAGCTATTCCTTCAGTGTGAGCTATGCTGACTGACTAGTTTCCAAAAAGTATGGTATGGAAAGGGAGAAAAAGAGCAACTATGCAGTGGGGAAACCAGACAAACACTACTTCAGGCAAGTGATCAAGGTCAACATAAGCAGTCATAGATCATGTTGATATTACACTCCCTTGGTATGATTGGTGAAAATGGCATTTTACCCCAATGGAAGGTTTCCCCAAAAAATATATAACCCCAATCAAAGCATGATAAAAATAGATGAGTTCCAATACAGAGGCACCCCACAATATATCTGACCAGTATTCAAAACTGTCAAGGTCATTACAAACAAGGAAAGTCTGAGAAACCGTCACAGTCAGGAGGAGACTAAAGAGACATGACAACTAAATGTAATATGGTACCCTGGAACACACAAAGGAGATTAGGTAAAAATTAACAACATTTGCATGAAGTATGGAGTTTGGTTAATAATAATGTGTCAATATTAGTTCATTATTTATAACAAATGCACCATACTAATGTTAAAATACTAATAATAGAGGAAACTGGGCACAAGGTGTGGAGTGATGTATGGCGACTTTCTGTTAACATCTGCTCAGTTTTCCTGTGAATCTAAGTCTGTTCTAAAAAGTCTTTCACTAAAATAAACAAAATTCTTGAGGGAAGGGCAATGTCAGAAGGGCTGTCACTTATGACAGAGTATCATTTTGTTCTGCATGGTCCAAAGGGCAGAATCAGATCAAAGTGCGGAAATTATAGAGAAGTAGCTCCGGTTCAATTCAAAGAAGGATTTTCTGAAGTGTAGAGCTGTCCATGAGTGGAGTAAGAGTCCTTGAGAGGTAGTGAGTCTCCATCACTGGAAGGGCTGATATCCGCCTGATGATCATTGGTGAGAAATGTGCATGGAATGGGGAGCTGGGCGAGGTGGAACCTCCAAAGTCAAATTGGTTTGTAAGATTCATTCAAGTGACCTATAGATCTATGTCTTAAATACAACCTCATGCTGGGCGTGGTGGTGCATGCCTGTAATCCCAGTACTTGGGAAGCCAAGATAGGAGGATAGCAGGTTTAAGGTCAGCCTCAAGCAATTTAGTGAGGCCCTGTTTCAAAATAAAAGAATAAAAAAAGGACTGGGGGTGTAGCTCAGAGGTAGAGCTCCCCTAGGTTCAATCCCCAGTAACAGAGAGGGAGAGAGAGAGAAGGGAGAAAGGGGAAGGGAAAAAGAGAACCTTATCATAGTTTGGATCTTTTTTGTGCATGTATATGGTACTGGGGATTAAATACAGAGAAGTTCTACCACTTATCTACACCCCTAGCCCTTCTTATTTTTTATTTTGAAATAGAATGTCGCTAAGTTACCGCACACTGACCTCAAATTTGCGATCCTTCCATCTCAGCATCCCAAGTACTGGGATTACAGGTATGTGCTACTGCACCCAGCTGTAATTTGGATCTTAAATGTCCCCAAAAGTCCACGTGTTAAAGGTTTGTTCCCCAGTCTGTGGTGCTACTGGGAGGTGGTGGAACCTTTAGGAGGTGGAATTTAGTGGGAGGAAGTGAGGTCACTGGGGGGTGCCCTTGGAGAGGATACTGGGACCCCAACCCCTTTCTGTCTTGTTCTTTTACTTCCCAGTTGCCATAAGGTAAGCATGCTTGTTCCACCATGTGCTCCCCACCATAGTGTTCTACCTTGCTACAGGCCCAGAGCAACAGGGCAATAATGACTGTGAAATGAAACCTCTCAACCTGTGAGCCAGAATAAACCTTTCCTCTTTATGGTTGATTCTCTCAGGCATTTTGTCATAGTAACAGAAAGCCACCTAACACAAACCTTCATCCTCCTCTTGTGGAACCAAGACTGAGAATCGTTGAATAGAGCAGTGCTTCCCAACCTTTGTCACAGCATGGCACATGTAGAAAATTATAATATTTGTATGGCAACCTAGGATAAGGAGAGCAGCTCATGGCCAGGGTTCCAGCTGCCCCAGGTTTGATCATCCCACCATGAGGACTGGTGGCTTCCACATGGGTTATGCATGTTCATAACCCATTCTTAGCAGTATTTACACAAGATTATGAGCTTGCTGATTGTCCATTTCTATCAGCTTCCTCAAGAGGCATGTGTTACAGTTTGGATATAGAATGTCCCCCTGTGTTATAGTTTGGATATAGAATGACCCCGAAGAACTCATGTATTGATGTTCAGAGGTGATATGATTGAATTATAAGGGCTCTAATCTCATCAGTGGATGAATCCATTGTAGTGGATTTATTGGGTGGCAATCTAAGCAGGTGTAGTTGGAGGAGGTGAGTCACTGGAAGTGTGGCCTTGGGGACTGTGCATATGTCCATGAACACCCCTCATGAGCTCTCTCTCTTGCTTCTGGCCTCTGTGATGTGAGAGCAGAGCCCTTGCATGCTCTCTCTCTCTGTTCCCCGTGCCATACCCTGAGCTCCATAGACATCCCCTGGCCTAACATGGATTGAATCCCTGAAATCTCCAGAACTGTGAGCAAATAAATCTTCCTTCCTCCAAGTTGTTATCATCAGGTTTTTTGGGTCACAGTGGTGAAAATGCTGACAAACAGCATGCAAATCCCATCTCAACACTTCATTTTACCACAGCACCCCCAGAGAGCAACATCCCATCTCAACACTTCATTCTACCCCCCAGGGGGGATCTTTCATATTCATAACAGCAAAATGGGATTTTTCTTTTGAATGGTGAGCTTTTCTGACATTGTCCTTTGACCCTTCACTGACTTCTAAGCCAATATCACAGGAATTTCTTCAATAGTCCTGAATTCTGTATCTAAATGTAGAATCTTCAGTGTAAAATAGACTTTGTTCACAGGGGCACATAGTAAAGGTAGTGAGGTAGAACAGAAGAAATAGGAGACAAATGGAGGAAGGAAAGGGAGGCTGTAGATTTTACATCTAAAAACTACATGATCACCCTCACCTTTACCCTGAAGGCCTGTTTTCCTCCAAATCTGAATTTAAAGGTCCAGTAAATCTTAGAGTACTATAAATCCAATTAATTAGTGCATATCTACTTTGTTAGCTTAAAAATATATGTTTAGACTGATCAAAAAAAATCTAGAGAAAGACATTGTTCAAAGACCAATGATATGGGTATAGCTCAAGTGCCATCCATCAACCAGATAATATTAACCTGAAGATTCCAAGAAGAACCGGATCGCTGTCACTTGCTCTGTGCTCTATGATCAAAGGAACTGAGCTCATTAGACTGATGCCACCCACACACCTCTCCTGCTCTCCATTTGCAAAGTTTCCTTTAAAAGATGGGCCATGAAACCCAAGCACACATCTCTTACTCTGGAGATGATCCACATTCCCTTGAATGTGTATTTCTTGGTTTCCTAAATAAATCTCTAAGTAACTGACTGGTGAATGCTAAAATTCTTTTCTGTCACGTAAGCCAAGAACCCTGCTGATCCCGAATTGCATTCTCCTCTTTCCCCCACTGGGAACTGCTCTGGACCCTTCACTAAATCAACCCTTCTCCTGTGTCAGTGGTGCCTGGGGTGCAGCCCATGACCTGTGGATTCTGTGAATATGATAGGGCAGCAGGGGAAACTGGCAGATCTCTTTCCACCTCTTGTGGGCATTACACCTCTCAGAAGCTTCCTACATAGCCAGAAGTCAACTGTGAAGCTCCTGTATTTTCCAAACCTTTTATAAAAAGATGTACTGCTTTTATGACTAAAAAATACCATCATTTAAAAACCAAAGATATTACAACAGGCAATTATCGAGGGTTCAATGCAATAGGAGACTGTGCTCACAGGCAGGCTGGGGTCCTTAAGATCCCACCCGCAGCTGGGCATGGTGGTACACACCTGTAATCCCAGTACTTGAGAGGCCAAGACAGGAGGATTGCAGGTTCAAGGCCAGCCTCAGCAACTTAGCAAATAAGCTACACTCCCAGCACTGTTTCCAAATACAAAGTAAAACAGGGCTGGGGGTGTAGCTTGGGGATAGAATAGCCCTAGGTTCTATACCTAGCCCCCCGCCAAATGCCCCCACTACTGTCTCCAGCTATGGTTGCCACAGCCAGGACATAGACCCACAGGGATTGGACTGAGCATCAACATGCACCAAGGGCTGATCAGGAGCCTCAAGTTTCTAGTCCTGACCCAGGGCCCCTCCTCCACCTCTCTTGTGTCTCTGTTTTCTAAGTTGGCTGGCTAGTTCTCACTAGGCAAGGCACTTGAGTTCTCACCTTTTGTTTTCTCAGCAAAAAGTTCATATATATGAACATATATATATTTTAAAGCAAATTCCATCTCACTGCTTTGCAAAAGCCTGCTCACCTTCATCAAATAGAAGCTTAGTTTGGTTTAAAAGCTGATTAGGAGGCAGATGAGAAAGTTGAAACCAGCTTCCTTACCCCTCCCCCACTCCTCACCTGCTATTTATGCAAAATAGCTGCAAAGGTGCCAAACTGTTCTAGTTACTGGTCCCTGGGATTCAGCCCTTCTTTCTGCCTCAGGATTTTTCCAGCAACACCTCCTTCTGCCTCCCCAAGCCAGAAGGATACATGGGATCACAGGGTTAGGATGGACCTTCATTGTTAACAAATTCACTAAGCACATCCATGTCCCCTTGTGATAAGCACAGAAACGACATGGTCCAGAGTTCCTAGTGGGAGAGCCCAGAAACAGATTATATGTATGGAGAATATATATATATATATATATATATATATATATATATATATATATATATGTTTCTTTCTTGGTACTGGGGATTGAACCCAGGGGCATTTTATCTCTAGGTTACACCCCCCGCCCTTTTTTATTTTGAAACAGGGTTTCAGTAAGTTGCGGAGGGTGGCCTTGAACCTGTGATCCTCCTGTCTCAACCTCCCAAAGTAGTGGGATTACAGGCATGAACCCCATGCCTGCCTTAAAGCTATATATTTTTTTGTTTTGGAATTTTTTTTAAATTGGTGCATTGTAATCATACATCGTGATGAAGTTCAGGGTGATAGAGGCATACATGCACACAGTACTTTTTGAGCCCTCCCCCAGTTCCCACCCCACTCCCTCTCCCTCCCCACCTTCCCCTGCTCAATACAGTGATTGGCTTTAATAAGTCTGTGTATGTACATCATGTCCATTGAGGTGTTTCCCTCTTCAAGTCTTCCTCCCCACTCTTGTATCCCTCAGTTAGGTCCCCTCCTTCACTCCACTAAGGTTTTTCCTTCTTTGTCTGAAGTCCCTCCTGTGTCCCAATTTCTTCCTAGTTTCCTCATATGAGGGAGAACATCCAACCTTTCACTTTCTGTGAGTGACTCATCTCACTTAGCATAATATTCTCCAGTTCCATCCATTTCCCTGCAAATGACATAATTCTGTTCTTCTTTATGGCTGAGTAGAAATCCATTGTGTATAGATCCCATAATTTTGCAATTCATTCACCTGTTGATGGATATCTCAGCTGGTTCCATAGTTTGGCAATTATGAATTGTGCAGCTATAAACACAGATATGCATGCATTACTATGGTAGTCTGTTTCTATTCTTTTGGGTAGATACCCAGGAGTGGTATAGCTGGGTCATATGGTAGGTCATTTGTTCCCATTTTAAAGTTATATTTTTTCAAAAGTTCCCCCAGTAAGTGCTGTATGGCCAGATCCGGTGAGCACATCCTAATGTTACTCCATTGATGTTTAGGTAGCCCTTCTAATTTTTAATGAATTTGTATCCCCCCCCCATGAGATTCTATGGCAAAAAAAAAATTAGTCCCTTCATGATGTGCCAGCCCTGGGACCTCAAAAGCAGTCGCTCCAGCTAGGGATCCCCACAGGGACACTATGTGTCAGTGCCCATGCCATCGTGACAAGAGCCGGGCCTGAGCCGGGACCACCTCCAGAGCCGATCTTGGGTTTGCTGGGCATCTCAGAGGGGAGCAGGGTCTGCTGCAGTCTGCCTCTTTGTATGATGTCGCAAGGGAGGGCCTCACCTGCCAGCTCACACTAATTGACCCGAGCTGTCTGCAGGCGTGTGGGAGGCTTTTTCAAACTTGTACATTGTCACTTGCGATTCTTGCCATGAGTAGCATAATTGTGTGGGAATAAAGAGACCCCTTCTCGACTCTGCGCTCACCCTGGCCCTAGTTCAGGCACATACAGCCATTGTCTCCTTCCCTGCCCCTCCCCAGTCCATCCTCTATGCTGCTGCCTGAGGACTTAAAATGAGCATAGATCATGTGACTATGTTGCCTACGTTTCCTAAGTGATTTCTTAGGGCAGAGAAGTCCTGGCATACAAAACCCTCCCAGCCTCATCCTTTGTTGTGGCCCTGTCCCACGCGTTTAGCTCCATCACTGGGAGAACCTGAAGTTTTCAACACCATGCTCTTTCACAGCTCGGCACTTCTGATCCTGCTCCCTTCCCACTGGGAGCGTTCTCCCGCCACCTGCCCACCACCACATCTTCCACGCCAAGCCTCCTTCACTCGCTTGCGCATCTTCCCACATTTGAACTCTTCTTCTGCTTTAGCTAGCACTCTAATAAAAGACCCAGGTCTTAGGATCTCAAAGCTTAACATGACATCTCACACTGGTAGGCACTTGAATATTTACTAAATGAAGAAAGGAAAGAAAGAAGGGGAGGAGGAGGAGAAGGACATCTTAGCATTTGTCCTAAAATATTTGAGATGACTCTAAGCCACCCTGGGAGACAGCTGGGCTTTGACTTCGGCCCCTCTCTGGTTGACAGTCCACCGTTTCCCCCAGCGTTGCCTCGTCTCTGCTCCTGTGGCTTCCATTTCTACCAAGGACCAGTGGGCTCCTGCTCCCTGGCCCTTAGTTTTTGAAGACAAGACTTCTAATTGGTTAATTCACCTGTCCGTTCCCCCTCTGAGGCAATTGCATTTTCAAAATGAGTGCCTGGAAAAGAGCGCTCCAAATAGATGTATCTCTATTGAAGGAAAAAATTTAAGATGCTGGGGAACTAAAGAGATGGTTCATCTCAGGAAAGAAAGTCTCACAAACCCAGTTAGGTAGGAGTTTGTTCCCACTATGAGTCCTACTGATACGATTGGGGAACTTCTATGTCCACAGGGGACATAGAAGGGAGAAAAGAGGTGCAAGGAAGGGTGGAATCCCCCCCATACCCCATGTCAGTGTCCTCTGCCCGGCCGTTCTGTCTTCCCCCTTCTCTAGTTTGCATTCTCATCATGCCAGGCCCCAACCCCAACATGCACATGTCCCCTCACAGCTTCCCCAGAGGCCACGGGGATATGTCCTGCCTCTCCAAGCATTAAAGAATCATGGATCTGGTTCCCATTTAGGGTTAGAGCAGAATCCCAAGAGGTACCACTTCATCTTGTTGCCTTGGACAGAGGCCTGGATGTCCTCATCTGTGAAGTTCATGGGTAAAAGCAACCAGGCTCTTGGCAGGCATCAGGCCACCCTAGTCCCCTGCCCCCAGGCCACCCATCATCAGAAAGGCACACCTCCATCAGGCGACCCCCCTCCGTCATACCTCACAGGCTATTTTTCAAATTTTTTTTCAATGGACTCCACCTTGTCTCTTCCTCCTCTTCATTAAAAAAAAATCTCAAGTGGCTGGTTGTGTCTGAATAGACAGAGGAGGCTCAAGTTCTGTGAAATCAACTCACAGCTTCCTCCTTTACAGGCTCCATAATCCTTTTCCAGAGACCAGAACAACCAAGAGTTCAAAACAAATGTCTTGACACAGGGAGGAGGTGTGATGAGGAAAGAAAAATCTTTAGGGATTCTCTACAGAACACAACAAATTAGAGGAGTCGGCTCAGCAGAGCCTCCCAGAAAGCTGCTAGAAAAGGGGAGGTGGCTTGTCTCCTTGCATCTCCAGCAAAGGGACCAAGCTACGATCACTACTGCAGACCTTAGGCAAATCGTGGGTTCTCTCTCACTGCCTCTTCTAGCTTAGAGTCTGACCCCAAAGCCCCTTTGCTGTGCATGAGGAAGCCCCGGATGCCTAGACAGGAAAGAGCTGCCTCCAGTCCCCAAGGCTGGACTCTGGAGACCCATTAGTGCAATGAACGTGACCAGCCACTTGGGAGGATCAGGTTCTCATCTCACGGATGTGGTCTCCTCCCTGGCATCCTGCCCACCAGCCTCTGCCCCTGGTGGAGGTGGAGGAAGGAGACCCTGGCCGTCCTTGAGGGAAGGGCAAGAGCACAGGACTGGAAGTCCAGAAACCTGGAGTCATTTTCTAATACACTAGTGCACGGCACTGGGGAAGATGCATCTCCTGGACTCCACGAATGGAGCATGGAAAATCATGATGCTGGAAGTGACCTCAGGGAATATATAATATAATGACCTCATTGACAGGTGGAGAAGGAGAGACTAAGGTTATTAAAGTGACTTGTCCAAGATAACACAACAAACAGTAGCAAACCTTAGTCTAGAACCTAAACCCTCAGTGCTTTTAACTATGCCATCCAGCGATCGCCTCTGATCTCTTTTGTGTTCTACCGTGAAGCTGAGTGAGAAGAGATTATAAAATACTTTCAGTCCAAGGATCTCGAATTAGAAATAATTTCAGACTTTTATTCTGATGATACCTGTATAGAGTTGACAAGAGAGAGAAATGTTCAGAAAGAAAGAATTCATTCTACGAATTACACACTATGTATAAAATATATGTGTGCATCGTGCTGGAGGGTCAGAGCAGGTGATTTTGAAGGCTCTGTTTCCTTGATTTTAGATTTATCCCATGCCTTTGCTTATTTCTTCTGCCTGGAATGACCTCCCTCTAGCTCACATGCAACCTCCTTGAACAATGTCAGGGGGTATCATTCACTTAGAAGAGAATGTAAATAACGAGCCCTGTTCCTATGACATGTGGTGGTACTATAGCTGACTGGCACATCAGTGAAGCATGATGCAGAGTACTGGGCAGTAACCAATGGCTCAAGAAAACTTACTCTAGGACCGCAGATAACTTTGTTTCTGCCTCAATGAGAGCACTTACCATGCCTTATTATCATCTGTCTACATGTTTATGCTCCCACTAGACTGTGCATACTATGCCTGTTTTTGTATCCTAGCACCAGGGACCATGCTCTGACTCAAAGTTAGCACTTGTGACTTGTAAAGAATTCATCAGTCAATGGTCTTTAAGGAGTTACAGGATAGAGAAAAGCACATGGACTTTAAAGTCAGACAGACTCTGACTACTGTTTCCTTTTCTGAAAAGCAAGACTAATTTTTAAAACTTGCAAAATACACAAGGAAATAAAGTACTATGAGTGAGAGCTAGCAGAAACTATAGACACCAGAATCAGACCCCTCTCCTTTGAAAAAAAGTCCAAATACTAGAATTACCAGGTAAAAATTACAAAATGACCATGTGCAAAATGCTTAAAAAATAAAAAGAGTAAAAATATGAGTAAAGTATAAGATATCATGTAAATGAACAAAGTTTAAAATTCAATGATGGGCTTAGCCGGGTGTGTTGGCCCATCCCAGTACTTGGGAGGCTGAAACCGGCGGATCCGGGTTCATGGCCAGCCTCAGCTACTTAGTGAGGCCCTCCACAACTTACGGAGACCCTGTTTCAAAAATAAAGAATAAAAAATAGGGCTGGGGTGTAGCCCAGAGGTAGAATGCCCCTGGGTTCAATCCCTGGTATTGCCAAAAAAAATTATAAAACTTTTAAAAGGTGTTTTATCTATATTTTTATGACTTTAGAGTAGGAAATTATTTCCTAAACAAGACATAAAATGCATATCATAAATTTACCTACTTTTAATGAAGTATTTCTGTTCATCTAAAGACAACATAAAAAGAGTAAAAAGATAACAACAATATAGCAGGTCTGCAGGATACAAAATTAGATACAAAGTCAATTGCTTTCTTACATATTTGTAATGAACAACTGGAATTTTAAATTAAAACACAATACCATTTATATTAGCATCCCCCAAGAAATTGAAATACTTAACTATAAATCTAATAAAATATGTACACAATCTATGTGAGACAAATTCCAAAGTTCTGTTGGAAGAAATAAAAGATTTAAATAAATGGAAATATTTTCCATGTTCATGGATAGGAAGAATGAACATTATTACGATGTCCGTTCTTCTCATCTTGAACTATAGATTCAGTGCGATCTCAATCAAAATCCCAGCAGACTATTTTGTGGATATTAACAAACTGATTCTAGAGTTTATATAGAAAGGCAAAAAAATCCAAAACAGCCAATGCAGAATTGAAGAACAATAAGGTCAGAGGACTGATTATCTAACTTTGACACTTACCATAAAGCTGAAGTAATTAAGACAGCATGGTAGTTGGACATGGTGGCACACCCCTGTAATCCCAGTACTTGGGAGAATCGAAGGTTCAAGGACAGCCTCAGCAAGTAGTGGGACTTTCATCAGACTAGTGAGACGCTGTCTCAAAATTAAAATAAAATGGGGTTGGGGGTATAGCTTGGAGGTAGAATGCCCCTGGGTTCAATCCCCAGTACTACACACACACACACACACACACACACACACACACACACACAAAGACAGCATGGTATTAAAGAGTAGGCAAATAGATCAATGGAACAGAGAAAGGACCCATAAATAGACCCACAAAACATAGTCAACTGATCACTGCCAATAGAACAAAAGCAACGCAAAGAAGGCTCTTCAATAAGTGGTGCTGAGACAATTGGACGTCCAGATGCGAAAGTACGAATCTAGAGCAGACTTTCTACCTTTCATAAAAATTAACTAAATATAAGTTGTAAAACTGTGAAGCTTCTAGAAGGTAACACAAAAGAAACGCTACATTGTCTTGGGTTCAGCAATGACATTTTGTGTGTGTGTGTGTGTGTGTGTGTGTGTGTGTGCGTGTGTGTGTGTGTGTGTGTGTGGCACTGGGGATTGAATCCAGGGGCATTCTACCTCCGAGCAGCTCTATTTTATTCTTTATTTTGAAACGGGGTCTCACTAAGTTGCAGAGGGCCTCACTAAGTTGCT
>PVJS01011339.1:21716-46071 GCA_004027185.1 Glis glis | reverse complement strand
AGAGAGAGAGAGAGAGAGAGAGAGAGAGAGAGAGAGAGAGGAGAGAGGAGAGAGAGAGAGAGAGAGAGAGATTGATCCCACGCGCATGCGCGCTGAGGCTGGCCACGAACCCGGATCCTCCGGTCTCCACCTCCCAAAGTACTGGGATTACAAGCGTGCGCCACCACGCCCGGCTCCTTAGTTATTTTTCTAATACTAAATGCCCTGCACTCTGTGAAAGCATTTGCAATTTCTTTGTAGAACCACACTAACAGAGATCTCTGTGGTCAAGGAAGTATTCTACATCTGTGCTGTCCAATATGGGAACCACCAGCCACCTATGGCTATAAAGTAGTTGGAATGTAGAGCTAGTGTAACTGAGGAATGGAATCATTTATTTTATTTTAGTTGATTTTAATTAAAATAAATGTGGCTAGTGGCTTCCTTACTATACAGCATGAGTCTAGAGACATTAACTAATGAGTAGAGAAAATAATTACTTCCTAACTATGTGCAATCAAATAGTTATATCATTTTGTTATTCACAGAGTCATTGCAAGAATTAAATTAAAATACATGTAGAGAACTTCAAACAATACCTGGTCCTTAGTAAGAACAAAATAAATGTTGGCTTTTCTATTAATACCTTTATTTTATGTAACCAGTTATTAAATTTTAATTACTAACTAACTTATTTTATTTTGATAAGATAAACAATAGATTTATCAAACTCTAAGCAATAATCTCCTTTGGTTCAATATTTATCTTAATGAGAAAAGTAAAAATGGGGCTTGGGAGTTTTAAAAAGAAAGTTAAGCAATTCTTGAAATTTTAACATGTAAAGTAATGCATTCCCAAAAATTCAAAATTTAATTTTCTCCCCTTTTATGGAAGAGCTTCCATTCGTGATGCTATTCTTTTTTCTTTTTGTTTCAGCTCCATTTCCTCTGAGCCCTTAAAGGGTCTCGACCTCCTTTTCTGTGGCTGAGTAGTTTTACAACCATTGAAACTAGCTCATTTTACCTCTTGTTAGGTGCCCTTCCGAGCAAGATAAGATGGCTAATTACATATGCCATTAACCAAATGCAATTCCAACTAATTGACAAAAAGTATTATACAGCAGCAATTTTTAGAGAACAAAGTTGTATGAAATGCAAGGTCATACTTCAGAAGTTTGTCCCCAGGAACAAAGAATTCTAAACATTTACTGTCTTGCTATGGATTCTGCTAAAATTCTGTGCCTTTTAAGTGCTGTGTCAGAACTGTGGGAGCTTCATCATTTATCCAAAATCCATCGAGTGCCTACTATATCTAAACAGCTGTTTTAGGCATCACAAAAGAAACAAACAAATGTGATTGAGGTATGGTCCCTGACCCTCAAGAAGCCTGCATTCTCTCTACTTCTATGGTGCTTTGGTGGTTCCCACTGTGCCTAGGACAGTACCTTCAGAACAGTTATAGTCCATCATATTTTAGCCCCAGGTTTCCTACACAGCCTGATCTCTCAGTTCACCCCCTATGTGTCCTGTGTGTCAGTCCCATGACAATACACCGTGCTCATTTTCATCAATGCACCCCTGCAGCACATGGAAACGGCCCCTCAGTTGTTCCCTCCTCCTTAACCCTCAATCTCATTTTGCCCTAATGCTCATATGTGCATGCACGCATGTGCACAAACACAGCATTCATTCACCTCTCACTTTTAAATCTTAACATGATTTCTTCTGAAAACTGCCTAAACATTCCCTTGTTTTCTTTTTTGGTAAAACTTTGGCTTGAGCATAACAATATGGTAATGGCTGGGATGGATGTAGTATTTTATGAGTCTCTACCCTGAATCATAAGCTCCTTGTAGACAAATGACCAAGACTTCTTACCTATATAACCACTGGTCCAAGACATAGTAAGTTTCCAAAGTGTATTGAAGGAATAAAGTTTAAAAAAAAAAGACTAAAATATACATTTAACTAGATTTCAAGGTGCATTCAGATTTTCAAACAAGTTGTCATGAAAACTTAAACAAGGAATAGTTCACATAACGGAATCTAACAAGAAAGTTTCAGCATTTTTGGTTGAGGTGATAACTAAACCATCCGCTGAAGTGCAAGGTAGAAGTGAGAATTAAATTATATCACATTGGCAGACGTGATATGTGACCAATAGCCATTTATCATCCCATGACCATCGAGTTGCTGGGTTCTTTGAGAAATCCAGAAAGAATGATGCATGGTTCCTTCCCTTGGGACCTTAGGATTTATCAGAACAGATAAGATTTTTTGTGTATTCTTATTTTGAAGGACACACCTGAATTCAAAGGAGATTATAAGCATGACCTTCATAAAAATAATTCAATTTCTTCCTTTTGGTGAGTTCAACAAGTCAAAGAAGATAAGAATGGGATAGAGGAAAGTGGGGACAGTCTCAGTTCAGCAGGTATCTTCAAGACAATGAGTTGTTTGTACTTTTTGAAAACAGAGTGAGATACAAGGTGCATACAAATCCATCCAGAAGTCATAGAGGGAAGATTACCAAATTGGAAGCTCTTCTATTCAACCTGTGGATATAGAAGCTATGGCATGGTGTAGATTCCCTCAACTGCTTCCTTCTTTCTCTCTCTTAGTCAGCACCCTACCTATACGTCTGTGTTGAGATGAAATATCACAGTGCAAGGCATGTACCTGACTCCCTGAATAGCTGTTGATGAGCTCGTGATGCAAGAGAGGTAGAAAAGACAAGAGAAGGAAGCAGATAAGGTCTCTCCCATGCACTTCTCTGAGATATAGCTCTTTACTGAAGAAACCCTATGTGCTCAGTGAGTACAACCTCCAAGCAATGGGCTATGTCCCTTAATATCCTATTGTGTAGCAGTAGGAAATAAGATAACACTTGAACTGCTTCCCATCTTTCCTCGCCTCCCCTACCTTCTGCTCTCTTCCTCACTGCCCGGTGTTTACATCTCCCGAGTAGGGGTGTAGCACCTTCATCCTTGTTTCATGTTCTGATTTCTAAAGTACTGGGCTAAGACATTATCTTATTATTCTTTGCTTCTCAAGCATAGTAGTTTGTTCAATAAAGGTTCACTAAACTTATATTTTAGAAATAGTGTATAATAGTGTATATTTTAGAAATAAGAGTCATATTTTAGAAATAGTGTATCATCCAGAGGTAGCTAGTTGCAATTTATCAGTTTATCAGAACTATATCATGCAGTCTTATAGCAAAACCCACTCTGTTTGTCAAATAATAATAGCCAATAGCTAATGCTTACACAGTTCTTACTATTGTGGTAGTCTAAGTACCTTACATAGATTAACATACTTAATCCTCACAGCCCACAAAGTAGTATGTGATCACTCTTTTTGACAAATGAACATGTAATGCCAAGTGTCCCTCTCTGTCTCTTCAACTCATTGAGTAAAGGTGACTAGTAACACATTATGTCACAGTGCTTTGTGTCTTTCTTCATGTCATTTGCCCTCTTCTCCTTCACCCTTAGCTCCCTAGACTTGGAACTCCAGAATCAGCACCTTACCTTACCCTGTTTTCTGGATGACCAGGGAAGACAGTAAACTCAGGACTTCATTTTAAAATTTTTGCAGCTGGGCATGGTGGTGCACGCTTGTAATCCCAGTACTTGGGAGACGGAGACCGAAGAATCCGGGTTCGCGGCCAGCCCCCCTCCGCAACTTAGTGAGACCTTGTTTCAAAATAAAGAATAAAAAATAGGTAGGGCTGGGGATGTAGCTCGGAGGTAAAACTTTCTACAGTACTAACAAGACATCATGTACTAGAGGTTTATTTTAAGTACACCCTACCCTTTGTATTATGGATTCTACCTACATAGATTCAACCAACCACAGTTGGAATATATTTGGAAAAAAACTGCATCTTTTTTTATCTTGTCATTATTACCTAAATAATACTGTTTAACAACTATTTACATAGCATTTATAGTATATTAGGTATATAAATAATCTAGAGATGGTTTAAAATACATGGAAGGATATGTACAAGTAATCTAGAAATGATTTAAGGTATATAGGAAGATGTAAATAGGTTATATGCAAATATTATGCCGTGTGTGTGTGTGTGTGTGTGTATGTTACGAGAGATTGAACCCAGGGGCATTCTACCTCTTAGCTACATCCTCAGCCTCTTTTATTTTTGCTTTAAAACAGGGTCTCACTAGGTTGCTAAGAGTCTCACTAGGTTGTTGAGGCTGATCTCGAACCTGTGATGCTCCTGTCTCGGTCTCCCGAGTACTGGGATTATAGGCACGTGCCACCATGCCCAGCTATGCCATTTTATAATAAGGAACTTGAGCATCTGCAGATTTTGATATGAGGGGGTTCCTAGAACCAATACCCTGTGGATACCAAGGTATGACTATATACTATAACCCTAGATAGTAAGAATGTGGGGAATAAAACTATAGCCCTCACCTACCTATCACCCTCTTCCCCCAAAAAATAAAATAACTACCATCCATTGAAAAGCTTGACTCACCCAATTTGCCTGTTGAAAAAAAGCACGTTTATTATTTTCGTTCTATTATTATGCCTACCTTGGCTTACAAAAAATTTAGGTAGCTTATGAGAAATATATGAAATATCCTATCCAAATACTAAATATCAGTACCATGTAAAATATGAATGGATAACAGGAAAGAACTTGGATATAAGAGACATTTATATTCTGTCTTTAAGGAAAAAAATAGTTAGCATTGGAGTTACATTCATTCAGTCAACATCTACTGTGCTTATACTATATGCCAGTCACTGCTAACTGTAGACAATACAAAGATGGCTAAACCATTATCTCCCACAAAGAAGGTAGCCACGTATGATAGTCCATGATTTGAGAACACATGTTCAATTTGAATCTCTGAAACATAGTTTGATGGTTGAAATGAAAGTAAAAGTGACACGAGATGAGCTATAGTTTCACAGGGACTCTGCATTTAAATCTCACAGCATTTCAGAGTGCTCCGAGAACCAGGTGGTTGGTTGGTTGGTTGGTTTGGGTTAGGGTCATGATAGTAAATGGTATTCCCATCATATAAATTGAAAAACAAGAGATGGATCAGAAAAGCATTCGAAATACAAGTAAAAATAAAGCTAGAACTTCGTCTCAATGTTCACTAATATTTTATTTCTACAGGACCATTGAGGGCCCATGCTACTTATGCACTAAATTTGGGTGACTCAACGTTTGGGTTCAACATAACAGAAATTATCATAAAAGTGTCCTAAAAGAAGCTTCATGGTATAGTGGGAAGAGAACGTCCTGGGCACCTATTGCATAAACTAGATAGTATTTGAGACTTAGTTTGATCATCTGTAAAAAAAGAACAAAAGTTTTGATGACATATGCATAACTAGTCATTGGTTCTGGGAATATATTCAAACCTGATCTCTCTGATTCCAAAACCAGGCACATTTCTGTTAGTCAGCCCCTCCCCCCAGACTGGGTAAGGAAATGCCTAGGGCTGTCACTTCAGACCTATCACTAGAAACTAAAAACCTAAGGCAGGAGAAGACCTTGAATCTATGTCATAATCCCTTCATTTTATGGATAAGGAAACAAATGTTCATGTGAGGTTAGAGGAACATAGCACCAAGAGCAAGTGGCAGGTGTCGTTGTTGTTAATACTGTTGTTATTCGTGTTACTGTCTCTGAGCTATAAGAATTCCATGAATGTGCCTAGTGCCTCCAGATAAACTTGGTTATACCCTTTGCTGAAATAACCTTGAAATATCTGTAAGAAAATCAATCAATGTAGAGTAACTGCCATTTTTACTTTAAATGCATCTCAGGTAAGAAAGAAATCTACTAAATCTTGCCAAAACAATACCCAGAAGGTTCTCCTCTGAAGATTTTTACATAAATGCCAAAGTCAACAGAGATAGTGAGTAAATTCAGTTGGAGTCGGATCATTGCATTATTTATCATCTCATTATGAACCTACATATTTTAATGAGTTCATTTCTCCTGCGGCCCATTCACCAGAGGGTGTGTAAGAGAAGAGGAGAAGGTCATGCGGAAAATCACAGGGATTATGTCCACGCTGGATGGAACATGACAACCCTGTTTGGGAGCACTTTGACTCATCTGACTACTTTTTCACTCCCTTGCAAAAAATACAGAGCAGAAAGTGCAAAATCCAAAAGCACTTGCCACCCTTTCTGAACTTCATTTATTTAGTACCATGCATAGGAATTTTTCCATTATTTTTTCAGCTACATAATGCTGTCAAACATATTTTAGCATCTATGCTCAAATCCTGAAATAACATTCCTCTTTTAAATATGAACTTGAAGTACATTTGAAAAAAAAAAAACCTCTAACCCTGTCCCCTTGCTGAATATTTCTAGCTGCCTCCGAGATATTTCTCTCAGTTTTACCACCAACTTCTCCATCAGGTTTGGACATATTTTGAACCTAACTTTTGAAATCCATTTTGACCTCCATCCATCCTGTTCAAAAAACCAGTTTCCCATAATTATTGGGTGATACCACCATTATCCTAATATCCTAGTTTCAGTATCTTGGCATTTTCCGTCTACTTCCCACATACATCTACCAAATCCTAAAGTTTTTATTTGCATCTATTTCTAAGATTCTAACTGGGGCTTTAGTACCACTTACCCAAACATCCCTATAATTGTCCTTCTAACTGATCTCCTTATCTCACCTCCATTCTTATCAGTAGCAGTGGGTAGAACAGATTAATTTTCCCAGAACATGAAAATCATCAATCCTGAAATAAAAGCAAATACCACAAATGACACATAGTACAGATATAACATAGTTTACTTACATATGACTACAGACAGAGAATCAGGAAAAGGATGCCTTTAATCCCAATTTCTCACCACCTCACAGAGAGGAGTATTTGGGCTAGTACAGCCAAACCTACTCGGGAAGTGGGCTCCAGAAGAGAGGCACCGCCCTCCCTAGCTCTATTTATTTATAAAGAAGTGAGGGGAAAGGAAAACATGAGCATACAAATAATCATTTAATAAAAGGAATCACAAAAACTCAAGCTCACGTAGGAGGAAATAGCTTTACTGGTAAGAGAAACATCCAGGTCCAGGTATTAGTCACCTAGGAGACTGCATACCATCTCCAGTACCAGCTGGAGACCCTGTCACTTCCTGCTGAGACATTTATTCCTAGCCGGCCTGAAAGGAGCCACTTGGACCATCCAGCAAAATAGTCTTGTTTGAAATCAAACTCATTTTCACAGATCTGTTCAAAATTCTTTGCTAATTCCCATTGCCTAGCAAGGGAAAGATATTTTCTCAAGGCTGGTAAACAAATGTATTCCCAGAAAGTTATTTTCACACCTATTAATATGACCCCAATATTATTTCACCTAATGTTTCTTCATTCTTACCAAATTGACCTAGTCTTGATTCCTTGGCACACTGGGTATCGTCTTGGTTGTGTGAGTTTGCTCATACTTTTCCTCCTGCTGAAAAGTCTTCATCTGCTTATTATCCATGACTTACAAATCTACCCTACATACAAGGCCTAGCTCAAATACCACTGCCTCTGTGAAGATGCACCACCTTCCCTCCATATCACCCCAGTTTCAATGAGTTACCTCCCTCCTTTGAGCCTCCACTGCGTTTGCTTTTCCTCTCTAGTCCTCTTCATACTCTCCCTTGTATTGTAATCTTCCTCTGTGCAACTTACTTTCCTATACCTCCACATTAATTGTGAGGAAAAGGCATGGCTATTTAAAATTAAAAATCAATGGCGTTACATATCAGAGTACCTTGTGAACAGTAAGAGTGCATTTGATTTATTGATGAAACTTCTTGTCCTATTTTGAAATGTTATTCAGGCCTACATGTATGCTATATTAGTACATGTAATTCAGAAAATCATCATTCATTAGGGCTATTGGGTTTTCCTCAGTCAAGAACCAGAAAGAGATTAAGACTTCAGGAGTGTGGTCACATATTGATTAGTCATGGTCCCAGCGGAAAACAGATGTTGCCTCAAAAGACCTGATTGAACTATTTACAAAGGTTAAAGGGCAGAGTTAAGGGTAATCAACAAGGCCAGGTGAGGCTTTCTCCTCTGTTCCTTTAGGCCTAGGTGTGGTTACAGAGTCTACCTGGTGCTAGTCCGGAGGTGCATTTATTGAGATGTAGTGAGATCTCTAGCTATAGCCAAAGGAGAAAACCACCCTTCAGAAGTTGTGATCATAATATAGAAATGCAGCTATTGCCAATCTGCAGCATGAAAGGGGGAAGTGAAGGAATAATACTCCAGCCTTTCTTCCTGCCTTTTCATCTCCTAATTATCCCTCCCATTGGCCAAACCCACTGGAAGCCAGAGGGCACCCGAGTTTGTTGAATCAGATGATGGAGGTCAGCCTCCTCAGAAACCAGGTAGGAAGGATGAAGGTGAAGCATGGATTGAGAAGGGAAAATGAAAATCATCCTTGTTGGTATTCTTGCTTCATAATATATTTCTATCAAACAGAGAAGAAAATGAAAAATACACACACACATACACACACACACACACACACACACACACACACACACACATGCACACAAATTAGCTGGGTTTTTTAGCTTCTCATTTCACATAGCAAGGGGAAGACAACCATCCTATGCTCCCAAATGGATATATTATTTACTCAAGAGATCAGCCCCATATAATTTATGGTCTCCATCTCCACTCCAAATTCCTGAGCATGTTTGGCCAAGCTGCAGCCAGGAATTTACTTATGAATCACCTGTGACTGGGAGATCAGCTGAGGTTTGAATGCAATTTCCAAAGGACTCAACTCAGGTTATCAGGAAAAAGTTGGGAAAACTGGGCAGCAGAGATATCCCCAAAGAATCTGCAATAGATCCCTAAGGAAAAATATCTCCAAGCAATGTTCTTAGTCTCATAGTCATGATCATGATAGTTTCCTACCCACAAGCTCATAATTAGAGAAATAAATTGGAAATAAGGGTTTACCTATTCTCTGGGCTCTATTCTTAATGCAGCAAACTGTGACACCCACCCTATTAGGCCTTAATGCACTGAACATATTAACCAATCTGAAAGGAATATTTTCATTTACTGGCAGAACTCAGAGTTAAAAATGCACTTGGGTATTGTTTCTGTTTATTTGCCTCAAACTCTGCCTCAGGCTCATTGAACACAGCTCAACAAAAAGAGCATCTCAGAAATAGTTCAAGGCAAAATTCCAAGTTTAGGAAATGTATTGACAACTCTAAAAAAAAAATGAGAAGAAAGGATATGACTGAAATTCTGTCCCCGCTGTGGAAGGAGCAAGTGACTCTTTTATAATTCTATTGCCCCAAGATGTACATAGCAATGAATATTTTTTAGGACTTGAGAATCATTATGCTCTAGAGTCCTTTATTCCCGAATGTACGTGTGGTTAATTGAACATACTGAAAGAGCAAGAAAATGTCCTTTCTAACAGATAAGCTCTACTCTGAACAGCAAGATAATCAAAATCCCTACTCCATGTCTTCCTAATGGTGACTGGAACAGAATTGTGTGCAGCCTCTACCATGTATATATTTTTCATGTTTTAAATTTAATTTCCTTAAAATAAGGTAAACTGAAATCAACTTATGCTTTGGAGTGAGAGTTAGATGCAAATTCTGGCTCTGCCACTTAATTTTTATGTGACTGAGCCCAAATCCCTCAGAAAGAAGAATCTGCAAGGATTAAAGCATTAACACCATATTTATGAGATGCAAGACCATGCTAGCTGTTGGCTAAGGACCACTTCAGTTCTTAGAGGCTTCTCTTGGGTCTTGGTCATCTTTCCCTTCTCACAGTATGGCAGTGTGCCTCTTCAGGGCCAGCATAAGAAGCAGCTCTCTGATACCTCACCTTCACTTAAAAAACTCCCTTACAATGGACTGAATGTTTATGTCCCCCTACGATTCTTACGTTAAAACCTAATCCCCAATACAATGGTATTAGGACATGTAGCTTTTGGTAAGTGATTAGGTTATAAGAGTGGCATCCTCATTAGTGGGATTAGTGCTCCCATAAAAGGGGCACCAGGGAGCTCCCTTGCCCCCTCTGTCGTGTGAGGACATAGTGAGAAGATGACTGTCTACGCAGAACCTCACAAGACATGGTATCTGCTCACAGATGTTGGTCTTTCCAGCCGCCAGAATTGTGAGAAATAAATTTCTGTTGTTTATAAGCTACCCAGTCTATGATATTCTAATGGCCTGAACAGACTAAGACATCCCTGAATAGGTCAGGCCCACATGAAATCATTTCCCTTTTGATCAACTCATTGTCGATGGATTAGTAACCTAATCATGGAAATGGTCTCCATCATATCATTCCCATCATATTTGCAGGCTCTGACCACACTCAAGAGGAGGTTATTATACAATGTGTGTGTGCCAGGGGCAGAATCGGAAGGTCGGTTTAGAATTTTGCTGCCACTGTCCACTTCCAGAAAAGGAATGGTGGCCAGGTGGTGCTGGAGCCTTGGACAAGAAAGAAGAAAGAGAGGAAGTCAGGCAACAATGAGAACACATGGAAAGTTTGTATCCCAATACATCAGCCCTGGTCATTTTTCTTTAGTATTTTCTTCATGCTGAAGATGAGAAAACTGAAGCTAAAAACCTGTATCATTTGGAGGAAAGAAGTGTTCTATTAGGGTACAGATTAGCTATCACTTATTTCTATTTCTTCTGTGCTATACATTAAGCTCTGTCCTCCACATAAATCCTCATTTAACCACTTCCTGTCTCAACAAACCAGTGAGTTTAGTCTTCAAAGCTACATTTTACAAATGAGACTATCCATTTTATTTCTGCCTATGTATCCTGTAACGTGCTTAGCACAGTGTCACACGCAAAATAACATTTTAGATGGTCGTTATTATTTTAAGAGTTGTATGAAAATTTTTGGCGGATCATATCTTCCTATTTGTACAAAATTTAATCAACATAGGCCAACAAGAATCTAGTCCCTGCAAAAAATAAAAGAAATGAATTAAACAAATGTACATAAAAACTTCTTGAAAATAGAGAAAAGCTTTTTACATTACTATTTTTAGTATTAACTTGAAGTTCAATGATAAAAATGAAAGTTGAATTTCACTGAGTGTGTGTATGTGTGTGTGTGTGTGTGTGTGTGTGTGTGTGTGTGTGTATGTGTACGCATGCATGTGCACCTATGTTTGGATCCAGCAAGTATAAATATAAGTGCAAGAAAACTTTATGTTTCCCCCTTAATCCTACTCAAACTATAGAACAGTACTTTCAAAAGAATCAATAACATAAATCACTATAGCACATGATGAACATACACAAACCTATAAGACTCAATCACTATCCAGAGCATGAAAGAGAGGGAAGAGGGAGGGAATAGGGTGGGATTGGAGGGAGGGCTAAATGTGCAATGTGTGCATGTATGATGTTGATACCCTGACATATATCAAAATGTATAATTACAATGCACCAATAAATGAACATAAAAAACCATAAATCTTCCAAAATATGAATTATTATTATATGAATTATTAAATATGAATTATTATTTTTATTCCTTTGAATGATAGAGCTTCTGCTATCCCCATCCACTCTCACCACCTGGAATCAAGGATTGTTTAGCAGCTAATCTTCCTTGTGTCCTTCCCTGTCATCCTTTCTTCTACTTGCCTTTGCTGTTGTCATGAAAGTGACAGCAAAATGAAGCACTAAAATGACCAGATTACAGGAATGAGATCAAAAAGCAAATTACACTTTAGCAATATTCCTATCCAGAGAGAATCACTACAACCTGGTGCCCCTCAGTCATTTTTAAGTAAATATATCAAGTCTGAAGACTCCAAGTAGAACATATAAAAATGAAATCTATGAAATTTGACTGTATTAGTCAGTCTGGGTTGAATTATGCTATGATAACAAACAATCCCTCAAAAATCTCAGTGTTCTACAATGGTAGAAATTTATTTCTCACTCTCATTCATCCTCATCCCACAAGTCAGCTGTAGCTTTGCACCATGAGTCTTCATGTCAAGACCTAGACTGAAAGAAAAGCCCTTAACTAGAATATTTCTTGGCTTAGAAGACCATGCAATGGTTCTTAAAGCCTCTATAAAAGTGACACACATCATTTTCACTCAGTGGCCATGTTACTTCATTTCAATTCACATAGCCAAGCCAGACATCAAATCCTTTCTTAGGAGAAAGCATCAAATATTTTGAACATAAAATATAGTATAATAATACATATTTATGTTATAACGGCAAATTATTCCACCACACTCAAAGTAGAAGTAATAAAATATTGCTTTCTATGTCACCAATGATATGATTCCTTAAATGAGTGATTTTTGACTTTCCACCAACATTGGTACATGGGACTCTTGAGCTAGGTGCACTTTTATTTGCATAAAATCCTGAAAGAGAATATAAGACCACAGCCCAACAGCACAAGGTGTGACTTCCAGGAACAACGACAGTTGTCTGACAATGGTGGAGAGGGTCTTGCATAATCAGCTGGCCATTGTACATTCAGTGTGGTCCATTCAAAGTCTGACAATTCTGCTGCCAGCATCACTCTCTGTATAACAAGCTTATACATGGGGATATTAAGACTCGTGAGATACTCAATACCAAGTTTACAGACATAGGTGGCCCACAACTTATGATCCAGCCACCTCTAAGGCTAAAGTCTACTAGTTCACCAATAGAATTTGATAGTGTGATCTTTCAGGTCTGAGGAATCCTATATCACAGAAAGGTTAGAGGTGCTCGTCAATCCTTGTGACACTGTTCCTTTCTGCCTCTGGAATAATACTGCCTAATTTTCAGTGAGCCTTGTAGTGGTTGCCAAATCCCTTTTCAGGACTAAGAAACTCACTCTCCCAGCCACAAGGGATGTTGGTTACTAATGCTAGCATCTCTGCCCCTATCCAGATATTGCTCTTGACTAAAAAAATATGCAAATGTTACTTTTTTTCCTCAGAACAACTTCCATTCAGTAATTGGTTGATACACTTCTACAAAAGCCTGACCCCTTACCTAAACTGGGAAATCTCTGAAGGCCATTCTTAGTTTTAGAATTCCCCACAAGATTTTCAGATGCTACTATTGCAACTGTATTGCTCTCAGCTTCTCCCGGGCCCATTCTGCATTGATTTTCCTTTCCCTCAAAGGTGTGAACCTAAAAAGCACTTCCAAATAGACATATTTCATGAGAATTCCAATGGCTTAGAGTCTGTTTTTGAGGTAACCTGATCTACAACAGTAGATATGAGAAGCAACCCTGCAAAACAGGTTTACAAAGGATTTTGGAGCTGGACCACTTGCCGATCAGTTGGCAACGTGGACCCCATCATGGATAACAGGAGAAGTATAGAGAGTCCCTGGATTGCCATGGTGGTGCAATTGTTGGCACTTTTATGGATGATGATCTGGAATGAGAATGGAACAGAATGTTAAGTGCCACATGCAAGGCATCCTATGGAGGTATGGGAAGTAGTTACTGTAAAGATTATGGGACTGGTTGGCTACTGCATTGAAAAAAGCAATAAAAAGCTGATGACAATTAAGCACCAATTTAAGGCAAAATATGAATGCCAGGGGTCCTCCATTACAATATATAGACTCACTTCCTTCAGTTAGTGAATAGAAAAAAAAACTAAGGATAAGGCCTAGTTCTTAATGAAGAAAATGAGTAGAAGAGTTCTAAAGGGGGAGTGATTTCTCATCCTCAATACGTCTTCTACTTCAGGATCAAATATTTGATTGAGACTCAACTCTAATGCATGGAATGGGCACCTCTGGGTCAAGGCATTAAAAAATTGAATCCCTTCATCCAACTAAAACTCATGGGCCTATAGATGTAGCCCATTCACTCCTTCATGGTAAAGACCCTCACCCCTGAGGAGACTGAAACCTGATTACCACATACTTATTAGAGCACAGATAATGATTCATTTACCTTTAAAATTGGACAGAAGAGTACTGATACATATCCCCAGTGGATCACCAGACATATTCCTTTCTGCCTTTATCATGTAACAACCTTACCTCTTCTGGTATTCAGGGTCAAATACCCCTGCCAAGGTGGTAATTCCTTTCCTTGCCTACTCTGTTCTTGGTGTGAACCTTAAGTATCTGGGTAGAAGCCATAGCTTAAAGTTTATTGGAAATTTTGGTGCAGCCCTTGATAAAAATTGCTTCCCTTCTCGGAATCAGGATCTCTAAATCTGCAGAACCTAGAGTTGTGGAATTAGAAGAACAAATTCCCTAAGAAGATATTAAGAGTGATAAAAGGGTCTGGGGATATAGCTCAGTGGTAAAGAGTTTGCCTAACATGCATGAGGCTCTGGGTTCAATCTGCCCAGCACTGCTAAAATAAATAAATAAATAAAAAGAGTGATAGTAATTAGGGCCACCCCTACTTCCAAACACCAGTAATTAGATTCATGGATTCTACCTTTTGGCTCATTACCTTATACTATGCCAACTAGTGATGATCGATTTAGGGCACCCCATCCTTATAGGACATCATCTCCATGCTGGCTCCTGAGATGTATCATAAAAAGCTGTTTCATCTATTAGTTGGACCAGCAGCTTCTGAGTGTGTGATATATAATACCAACCGTGAATCTCACAGTCATATGCCCACAAAAATAACTCCTTTGCTGTTAAGTGGATCCTATGATCTGAGGAAATGTTACCATCAAATAGTCTTTGCTTTATCAGACCCTGTTACTGGCTGAGGCCCTGAAGAGAGGAAAGGAAAACCGGTACCTAGAATATTTACAATTCCAGTCTCAATTAATCACTATTTTCTTCCATAAAAGAAGAGGTCCAAGTGTTCTTATCACTATCAAGTACAAGTGATAACTTCCTACTGAGTGGTTGATTGATATCTTCAAGGAATGATACCTTATTAGGAGCTTACCACTGGTATCTGTTGCTGGAGTTTGGGCATTTGGCAGCAACAGGAGTTTGGTGAGCAAAAAAACCCATGCTGTTGGAACCATGCATATTCTCTATTCCTGCCCCCATGCCTACTCCTCCAAGTGCCCATGCACAAGGGTGACCACTGACGACTGGTTAATGTCATTCTGTCTCCTTGGTAACTGCTTTTTCTGTGGTTGATATATCTAGTGGATGTTAACAAATACCCTCAAGCTTCATGCAAACTCCATTAGGTCCTCCTACATGCCTCATCCCCATATCTCTTTTTCAATGATCTTTCAACTTCTCTCCTTCCAGGCCCATGAGTAACCAACCAAGCCATCTATTATCCATGGATTAGGGCCTAGGTCACCCTTTAGTTAAACCACCTCTATCATCAGAGTGCTAACCAAGGGTGAGGTTTTTATTAGAATAGGTATTTGAAGAGGGAGATGATGAATATCTGTTGTATCATCAAGACCACCACTATAGCAGCAGGGGCTATAGTTTACCCTACCAATTTACCTTTCGTAAGTTCCCCCAGGTAAAGAAATGAACCAGAATCCTGAAGGAGTGCTTTTCAGATGGTGCCAACCTACTCTATGAAGCAAGTGGATCCAAGTGGCACAAAGAATGTACCCTAGTGGATCAAGACCAAGGCACGCATTTCCCCAACCACTGGAAATGCATTTGCTACTACAGGCTTACAACTGTGTTTAGCTTGAGGAACTTTGCTCAGCTGAAGAAACCTGCTTTGGCCTAGGTTATCTTCCCTCCCAGCTGATCCAGGTAACAGAACTATGGCCTTGCCACTTTCCTGTCGTTTGAGACTTCTCTGAAAGGCTATCCCAGCTGCAGAACTCCTCCTGATATTGATTGAGACTGGTGTTGCAATTATCTCTCTCACAATCCTGATTTCCTTATTTCTTTACAGGTATTGTTCCCAAAAATATCCCCCAATAAGCTTTTGACACACCGGTTTTAGAGTATTGGAGTCCATTTCCCAAGAAAGACTTCTTTTGAGATTGTCCACTTATCTGTCACCTCTTCTTTCTAAACTTGACATACGAAATGGAAGATTTCTAAAAGCCAAAGTCACTCAGCCCAGGTAAGTTTTTAGTAAACTGCACCCATACCCACTTCTGGGGCTAAGGAATTGGAATACAGTTGTTGGTGTTGTTCAAAGGGTTGCAATGTGGGTCAGGTTGATTCCAAGTAGACAGCTTACTAACCAAAACAAACAAACAAAAAACCTCAAAGATGCCTAAGAAATTGGCCACTGGCCAGAACAAATAGATCTCATACACTAAGAACATAACCAAGCTGGGCCAGGTATTGAAGAACTTCATAATGACAGAGCTCTAGAAGTCAGTAAGATAGTTCAATGGAACCATTAGAGATAGGGACTGTATCAGTGAAAAGCCAAAATCACTGATGAATATAAACGTGGAAAAACTGGTCTAAATGGCCTCAAGTTACAGAAGAGAAAAATTAGAAATCTCCTTGGAATAAGTTCAAAGACAAAAATGAGCCCAAAGTTTCAATCTGATGGCTGGTCTGATTTCTGACCTGTCTTTCTTAACCACCAAGAACAGCATTTATCCTTTCAAACTGCCAAGTTAACGATGGAAAAATCAGATTGTTGGAGGTAAACCCAGAAAAAAGGAAGAAAATAAACTTTACTGAATTTTCTTTCTTTTTTTTTCCTTTTTCCATATATTGAGGAATTGACAGCAATCTTCCTTTAACTTTGCTACTAAACAAATAAATATTTTCTGATTATTACAACTTCCAAGACATGTCCTCTGACTTTTTTTCATAGGATATATAGAATATATAGTTCAATGACATTTTACATCTGTATACATCATGTAGCTATCACCCAGATCAAAATATAGAGCATTTCCATTAGCCCAGAAAGTTCTCTCATGCCTCTTTCTAGTCAGTAGCACAACCTTCCCATCCTCTAAAGGTAACTTTCTGACTTTTCTCCCCACAGTCTAAATATCAATGCATCTTTTAAAAAGAGGAAAAACACTGAGAGAGAACATTAAAGAAAATGAAAACATTGTTCCTAAGGGCTGTGTTTGCCTTACCATGATTGAGGGTAGGGAGAGAGAAAGAGTCTGAAGATTAAAGAGTCTGATATCCTCCTATAAAAGGGAAACTAGGAAAAGCTTCCATTCTTTCTTGGTGGGTCTACAGCAGCAAGAAACACAACTTGAGTTCAATTATCAAAGAGCTATCCTAATTTATTAAGTTTTCACAAAACTATCTTGCTATATTTCACTTCTGCATGACACAGACATAGACACATCCACAGAGATAAATAATTGATAAAGAGCCCCCAAAAGAGAAATTTCAGCTTTGTAAAAGAAATAAATATGTCAACAATAGCCAAAGTCTGTGAGCTAGTTAGGGACTCCGTGATCACTATATAAGCTAAATGAAGTTGCCCTAACGTTAAGCTTACTTCCTGAGTAATTGAGTAGAGTTAGTGGTATAATCGCAGCACAACAAGAAGCTTAACCTTAACAAGCGCAGGCCATAGGTTATAAGAGATAAGGGATTAGAGTTGGAACATATAACTTGAATCAGTTTCCAGTGTGTTGGGGAAGGGAAAAAAGAAACTAAAGGATGTAGGGGTGGTAAGGAATTCAAAAACATCTTTCTAAGAAAGTTTGTACCAACTTGATACTAGAAGGAAGGACAATTGTTTTTAATATTTGCATTTTATTCCCAAAGATATGACACTCACCCCCACCCCGTCCCATCTTCTAATGGAGATAGGTATCTTGCTGGGACAGTCCAATGCTCCTCTGTCTTCCTCAGTCTCTGTGACTCTCTGTCCAAATCATTCCCTTTCCTCAAAATTCACGGTAGCTGGCTAGGGAGAATATGGTCTTCTGTCCTAAAGGAAATGACTGGCCCCTGGATAATAAATTTTTCAACCCCTTCCTTCTTTACTTCCAAACCAGGGAACACCTTTCAGATTAACCTTGCTTTTTATCTCATACTTCAGTTATTTTTTCTTTTATTCCTTCTTTCTAAAATTTGGAATACTTTCTTGCTTTTGAGGCTATTGTGAGTAGACTCTTAAGGTGATGGGGTTGAAGGAGAAGGAAATCGACAACTTAGAGTCATTTGTGTGACTCTGTGTCTTGAGAAATTATATGATATTTCCTGGAATTGACTAGTGAATGCTATTTAAGAATAACTTGTCAGGATTCAGAACAGAAACACAAACCCACAGAGAGCTTAGTTTTTCACCCCCTCATTTTCTGTTTCCTCCAGGTCCTAGTAAGTATTGTATTAAACAGGAACGATCATCAACCCAGGAGCTGGGGGATAAGAGCTGATTGAAGTGGAATAATGATCACTCAGGATATGCCTCCCTATTTCCTCCATCTACCAGAACTAATTCCTTCAAAGAATTTATACATCTTCCAGTCTCAGCTAAGGAAATTTGCATGAGAGTGATTCCTCTCTCCCCTTGGCTACACTGATTGGCTTGGGAATGACCATGTGATACATAAAGAGTCAATAAAATATTTACTGACATTTCTCAGGGAGAGAGAGGAATAATCGAAAGTGTGGTGAAAAGTGAGATTTCTGCAGCCACTTTGAGGATGAAATGGAATGACAGAGATAAGCCTTCTAGGCAGCATTTGAGCCTCTGAATAAGAGATGCTTAAAGTGAGTCCTTGCTCTGAATGTTTCAGTTATGTAAGTCTATGATTTTTCTCTTTTATGTACTTTCTACAAGATAATTCATACACGCAAAAGAGAACCTAATGCACATGCATTCCAGATATTGGGGGTTTTTGTTTGGTTGGTTTGGTTTGGTTTGGTATTGGTGACTGAACCCAGGGACATACTACCTCCAAGCTATACCCCGGCCCTTTTTATTTTTATTTTGAAACAGGGTCTAAGTTGCTGAGGTTCTTGCTAAGTTGCAGCTCTCTAGACTGGTTAATTTGTAATCCATCAAGGAAAATCTTTTAACCCCGGTCCATGCCATTGAACTCTGTGTGAGATGCTTTCTAACCACAGGGTCATGCCTAAACTCTAAGCATTCACTGTACATAAAATATCCATGTGATCCTAATGTCTGCTATTTTAGATAAAATCCAGTTGGCCATGGATTATCTGCAGGTCAAACTCAAGATTTTGGCTCAATTGGAGAACTCAAGGAAGCTCTACCTCCTCAGCATGAAACACTAGTATGTGGTGAAGCATTATTGTTTGGATATATTTTTCAGTGAAGTGTTTAAGATTTATGGGGTCATTTCCTGTGATTATTTCTGATGTTTTCTGACTACATTCACCATTTTCAGAACTCAAAGCAGCTGCTCTGACTCACTAAATAGTGCCTGGACCTCTCATAATTCACTCTAGCAGGGCACTAACTGAACCAGAACCATTTTGTGTTTCCATCTGCAAAGCAAGATCTGGGAAGTAGAAAACTTTTAGTATTTGAACCAAAGTAGGGCAACTCGATTTTTTATGAAAGTCACCTTGAATTTTCCAATCTTCCAATATATCCATTTCTCCTCACTTCACCTAACTCTCTAGGTCAGTAGAAATTCATGTTGAGGGGATGCATTAAAAAATAATGATACATTAAAAATATCACAACTCCATATATTCTTCATACTAAGGCAATAGGCTTAAAATGTAATTTGCCTAGATCAAGACTTAATTCCCAACTATGAATATTTCATTTAGAAAATGCTCACATTATGTTAGACACATTGAGGGCAGAACAATTCCAAAAGAAACAACTATACAATATTGTCACTTATCTAAAATTTAAGCCAGCAAATCAAGGAAACATCCTGTGTCTACACATCATTTGTATTTAATCACATTCATTTCCAATGAGGATTGATGATTCGATAGTAAAGCTGATGATGATGTTTATTTTTTTCAATTTTTTCCTCAATGCCATATTTGCATAGTGTCAGACAATAATCTGTCAAGGTGCTGGAACACATTTTATTGAAAATACTGTAAATATGTTTGTCAGTTATTTAAAAAAGCCAATTGCATTATAAGACTTCACATAGTCAAAGAAACTCTTCAAAGCTATTGTTCAGTAACTTCTTAGGGTTACGTTTCATAGACATTTTAGCTAAAGGTAAAGACAATTTGTGTGTATTGACACAGCTTACATTAGTTCTACTTCATATCACTTAAAAGAAAATGTTCATAAATCAATCACAGAAGAACAAAGATATTGTACAAAAAGAAATGAAATGAACAGGCTGTTCATCCCTTTTTTGTATTTATATTAGAAGAACAAGATGAGTGACCAAAATGAATATCCAGTAATCACTTGTAATTGCCAATGTTAACCCAGAATGACATTTTTATGGGACAAAACAATACTTTGTGATGTTCTCTGTGTGTTTTCATGTCTCTGGTTTATCTATACAAGGCCCAGAGATCAATAAATCAGACCTGAAAGTACAATTTTTAAATCATCTTCCCTCACCTTTAATCTCCTCTCCTGAGGACTTGATTCTCCCAACTTCACCTCCAGTTTTTCTCAAAAAGATCACAAATGTGTTGAAGGAGACTGAAGGTCTTGACAGAGTTTAGAACTAGGCTAAAGCAATGTCTAATTCTTAAGGCTGTTGTGAGAAAAGAAATTAAATTCACCAATAAAATGAGTTGCTGATCATCTTCAGCCTTTCTCTTAGAAAGTAACCAGATCTGTATTCGAATGCTGGTCTGAAGGTTGACATTCGCTGAACTCATTATTTCTGTGCTCTGCCTCCTCCTGGCTGGAAGATCACAAAACCATTGCTTGATGGACAGACATCAGTTACTCAACCAACCTCAACCCAAAGTAAACCACAAGGGAGCTATCCTTAGCCTCTAGCCAAGACAGGCCCATGTGCAGCTCTGTGGATGAACATCAGAAAGCATTATCTCAGACTCAGGGGTCTTCCTTTCAAAAGACTGCAAGCATCAAAATCCCCCATTTGAGAGCCTAAAGGACACCAGCCAGTCTCACTGCCCCATTGTAACAAGATCTGGGACAGAATTTGAAGTCTCCATATCCACCTTAGAGAAAGGTCATTCCCAGCATTGGACAATCTATCCGAACCAATAGGAAAAGTTGGGGCTGACACAGAAAACTAGGCAAATGAGCCCCCAGAAAAGCACAACCCACATAACTACCCTCCCTTTCAATGGTCTAGGGCAGCACCCGGGAATTAGAATAGCCAATTCCTCCTTCACCTTGGACTAAACATGGTACCCTACAAGGTGCTGATCAGAGAGGGAGTGTAGGGACACTCTCACCAATAAAGCACAAAGTGATGTTCAGTTTTGCGTCCCCCAGCACCTCTCCTGGCAGTAGGCATCATCGTGGGGTGGGGGGGTAGTTGTTCTCTGGTCCATTCCAGTTCTGTCAGCTATAGATGCTGAAGACCTACCACCTCCAGTGTTAGAATCGGCTGGACCCTGAGTCAATGAGGTTGACAATATATTAATAGACACAGCCACCTACCCCTCAGCAGCAACAGCAGGAATGCAAAAGCAAAAACTCACTAAATATGATCCCATTAAATGGTACAAATATCGCCCTGTCCTGATAGCTACTACATTAAATTTTTAAATTACATTTCAGCTCCGTCTTGCTATTTCTACCATCCCCTCACTTGCCGGTCAGCATAGCGTACTTGAGAAATAGAAAGTTTTCTCAACATGGAATACCTCACCACTCACCCTCCCTTCAACCTGCTTTTCATGACCCTGAAAGCTCTCCAGATAAGAGAACAGTTACAAGCTCCCATTATGCAAAAGATGTGCTACTGAAAGGTGCATAGAAACAGAAGTTTTTCTACTAATACATGGCCACTTGAGATTCATTTCTAATGGAATAATTCTCGCCTCCAGATGTCATTGAAAAATCACACAACAAAGAACATAAAATGCCATTTAACAAAACAGCAACTCTGGTAAAATATTTATAATGTAAACTGAAAACTATACTAAGACGGCAGTACTCTAGACTACAAGAAGCCAAAGTGACCGCTGTTAAGTTGTGGGCATGAGGACTCGCTTCACCAGAGGCACTCTTAAGACTTTGTTTTACAAAAAAAAAAAAATTGCTCAAATAACTAGCTGCATTGAACAAATGCTCTTCCCATTCAGTTCCCTGAGGTGTCTGAGAAGTCGTTATTAACTCTCCTGGAAGCGTTCAGGTTACATACATGATTGCACCCACTTGATAGGATTGCAAATCTGTCTTAAATTACCCCAAAAGCTCCTGCCTTCACTCTCAAAGCTAATTAGACTAAAGCCCTCCCCAGATTTACTGACTGATTTCTGAATTCCCTAATCCAGGTGACTAAGTCTTAATGGAATGCAAAATATCTCTTAGGTGCCCCAAAATGTTCTAGCTCTCTAATCTTAGAGATAATGAAACCAAGCCAGAATTCCTGGAGTTTTTACAAGCATGAGGGTTTGGAAAAGCTTCAGTAACATACAGACTTGGATTGGAATTCTGACCTAGTCCATGGGCAGCCCTGCTTAGCTCAGCCAAACCTTTGTGTTCCCTGTAAAGAAGATAATTCATATATCATAGGATAATTCATATTTCATAAAGTGCCTGACCCTTAATTGGGTGCCCAATGATGAATTAAACCCATTCCTATATCCTGTAGGTCACAAACATTAAGAACTGAGAGGCCAGGCATCATTAGAAATAAATTTCCATGGTGTCATAGGAAAAGCCATGTGTTTGAAAGTGGCTCGGTAAGGCGATTTTACTTTTTGCATAAAGGGGTCTTACCACTAGTAAAGTCAGGTGTGCAGGAAAAACATAGCAGAAACTTGCTGGATCTTTTATGTCCGGTGTGGGGCTCCTGCGCTGTGCTCCTATTGGTTGGAATCTTTATGCCATTGACCGAAGGGGATGCTGGAGCAGAGATTGGCACAATTTCCAGGAAATGCTACTTTTACAAAAAAAATTATATATATATATATATATATATATATACACACGCAAGATTACAAAATGGAGGTTTTACCAAATGGAGCTTAAGTCGAGCTACTCCTTTGATAGAAAAGATCTAGTTATATTCTCATAGCACGCATGGGAGAGAGGGACTGATGGGCAGGTGGGCACTTGGCCCCGTAGGGATCTTCTGCAGTCTGGCACTACCCAAATGGAGAAGGTGGGCTTCAGCCTTAAGGAAACTTCTGCCTTTTTCTTCATTGTGACAAGTCTGCCTCTTTACTTAAAAATATCCCAATTTCTAACTATTGGCTTAAATCTTTTTTAAAACACTCTGGAGACACAATAAAACACATCTGCCAGACCAATTTCATCTGTGGACCATCAGCTTGCAATGCCAGTTTTATATCTCTTTTTTTCCTTTTTTCAATTAATCAGAAAAAAAATATAAAAAACAAGTGATAAAGTATAAAACTAAGGACAGAAGATTCCATAACCAGACACAGAAGGGAATACATTTTATTAACCTGATCTACAGAGAGGCAGGTTTTAAAAGTAGCCTAGTAGAAGAGAAGTAACTTTATTTAAAGCAATTCTGCATTATGGCCTTTGGAAACTACATATATTGAATCATCTAAACTAAAGCTGTTGTTTCCAAGCCTGGCCACACTCTAGATTCACTTTGGAAGCTTTTTAAAACACCAACATCTAGTCACTATATTCATAAATTCTCATTTTAATGTATGATGGAACCCACACAATGTATTTCTTAATGCACCTCCCAACTTCCCTTCCACCACGGGATTTTCAGGCAAGATTAAGAACTGAATGTAAAACAGTGGCATCTGAAGGAGATGCAACGAAAACAAGACAAAACACTGCATCTTAGACTTCTAGAATAATTAAAAGAAACCCTAGTAACTGCAAGGAGGGGATTTGCTTTGTTTAATTTATTTCCCAGGTAGTTCTGATGCAGGTGGTCCCCATCACACTCTGGGGAACACTGCTGTTTGGGTTGAGATCCAATGCTTCCATCCTGTTTAGCACAGTCAATATGTAACAGAGCAGGGCCAGGAACTTGCTCATCAAGGAGCCGGATGGACCTGGCATTGAGTCTAAAGCTTATTTAAAGTGAACCTAGACAAGACCAGTGGAGTGGTACCAAGGGCAAAGCAAGTGTAGCAGAGTGTAGGGCAATTGTTGGCAGTCAGAGGTTCTTGCCAATACCTAGAATCCCAAGACACAAGCATCAGACCACATTTACCATAGAAAAGCAATGGCTATTTTTTTTTTTTTGCAGTACCGGGGATTGAACCCAGGGGTGTTCTACCACCGTGCTACACCCCCGGCCCTATTTTTTTATACTTTATTTTGAAACCGGGTCTCACGAAGTTGTGTAAGGCCTCACTAGAGAAACAGGGAGAGAGAGAGAGAGAGAGAGAGAGAGAGAGAGAGAGAGAGAGCTGAG
>PVJS01011339.1:0-21616 GCA_004027185.1 Glis glis | reverse complement strand
GTAGAAAGTAGGGGAGGTTCAAGGAGTCCAGCCACCCACTGCTGTTCATGACAAGGCCTGGGCCTCAGCAAGATTTTCAAACAGAAATCATAAGTGAGAAACTGAGGCACAGCCTCAAAGAACAAATATGTAAGCTAGCTTTTCCTCCTAACTTTAACAGTTCTTAAGTCTTTTTCTCTTAGTTTCCCAGTACTTTGTGTTGACTACAGGGTTTCTGGTTGGTTAGCTATATTTGGCCAAGTCAATAGACTCAGCTTGTTTATAATTCATAGGCATGCCACGTCTTTGTTAAACATCAAATCATTCTTAAAATGTTTGCTTTCAGCAGATCTCTCCATCAGCATAATTAGTTGAACACCTGTTATGTACACTGAGGTATGGCCTAGGTGTTACAGTGTGACGCAAAGGAATACAAACTTGTCCTAGAGCCCACCCAGCCCTGTCAACTATAACGTAATTGAAAATGACAAGTGAATATGGTCAAGGAAACATGAAGAGAAATTAAACCTCTCCACTATATCGTACCCTTCTTTATAAGTCATCATACTCCTCTTTATAGTCATCCAAGGTCATCCAGGCAGCACCAATGTGTGTATGAGGAGCCTTAACTAACTCTTAGCTGCCAAGAATCATAAAAGACTTGACTGTTTTCTGGAACTCTGAATGCCCTAAAACAAAAACCATTTTCCTTACAGAAGAGAGAGGATGGATTCTCTCCCCCAACTGATCTGCACTTTTCCTTGCAAGACACCGAAGAAATACTGCTTATGCTCAATGATCTCTGGTTTTTTAATGTGCAATGACTTTCCACTTTTACCTACAGCCCACGTTGCTTCCAAAGAACTAGAGATCAAGAGGCATGCCATGCTAGGACACCAGGGAAGGACCACTCTTTCCTCTGGCAACTAAAGATCAATTACTGGTCAACCTTGTCTAATTCTCTCTTCCCTTAGATGAAGGTCCTTCCCAGAAGGTTTCCCTGCTATTCATGTAATAAACTTGGGTAGACGTTGTATTAGTCAACTTTTTGTCACTGTAGCAAAATACCTGAGACAGACTGACTTATGAAGAAAAGTAGATTATTCAGCTCAAAGTTTTGGAGGTCCAAAGTTCAAAATCAGATGGCTCCATGGGTTCAGCCTCTGGTGAGGGGAACAGATGACATCACATCATGGTGGGAGTGGTTGTAGGAGCAAATAATCACATCTTGAATCAGGAAGCAGAAAGGAGAGGAGCCAGGCTTGCTTTTTTTATATAATAACCCTGTCCTGAGAAGTACCGAGGGATTGCTTCCAAGGGCTGAAACCCCAGAAAGACCTAAGGACTTCCCCATAGGTGCCTTATCTTAATGGTCCCATCACCTCCCAATACCGCTACACTGGAAACCAAGTCTCCAACAGACAGACCCTTGAGGACTACCCAAACTATTTCCAAACAATAGCAAACCTGCTTTCCCAGTTATGTTCAGATGTCTTGACACAAATTATGGATAAGCTATACTATCCTACCATGCCCACCTACACCACCACGCAGGAAAAGGTTAGAAGTAAAGGTGTCTAATTTTATTGTCAACTTCACAAACAAGATGTACAAACTTTGCTAACTGCAAATAACTTACAGAAAGTTGAAGGCAGAGAATGAGAGTCTAATAGACGAGATGAGCGTCATCTTAGAGGCCATTTGGTTTCTGGTTCTTTCAGATGTATAGCCAGCTCGAGTCCTTTAAATTTTCTCATTCCTCTTATCCAGCAGGAGTGCCATTGGCTTTGTGTATCTGGTTCTTGAAAGACTTCTTTTTTGCCTTTGAAATAGTTACTCTGGTTTCCTAGTCAGTCTTTGAACTAATTTTTCACATCAGCAATGAGATACGGGGTCCTTTAGAAAAGATATGTCTTCTTTCAAATCACTGCAGTAGTTCTCAAATGAGTGCATATCAGAATCAACTGGGGCACTTGTTAAAACACAGATTTCTAGGGTCCATTCCCACAGTTTCTGATTGAGTAGGTCTGAGGTACAGCCTGAGAATTTGCATTTCTAGCACATTCCGAAGTGATGCTAAAGCTGCTGGTCCAGGCACCACACTTTCAGAACCACCTCCCTAAACCAACGTCTACTTCTTAAGGATTTCTGAGCAGAGGAGTTGGTCACAGTAGACATGCAAATGGCAGCAGGGAGCCACCATAAACCAGATGCTTACAATGCATATGCTTGTTCCCTTCAGAAAGTGTCTCACCTTGAGCCACCACTTCCTGGGGTACTGTTTCTACTTCTGCTCCCAGATTTTTTATGAGCTGGCTTCGGTGATGAGAAATAGAACAGAATGTTGCTGTAGAATTTTCAGATACCTACCCAGTTATCATGCTTCTTCATCTGTTGAACCCAGTGGCTTGAAAAATCTTTAAAATAAAGCTTTAATGTGGTTTCCAACCAGCTTTACAAAATATAAAAGGGTACACTGCAAGAGCAACCAGACTAAAGTAGCCTTAGGTCCCCCTTACATCCGCAGGGTCAAAATGCCTAATTGCACTACCATAATTACAGTCACCCCTGAGCTCTCCTCATACCTGAGGGGTTGCACAGAGTGAGTTATTAAAAGACTACTTGTAAAACACTGCGTTCAAATGGCCTCCATCAGCCCATCCTGGCAGCCAAGACTTTTTAAATAAATTTAAAATCCCCATTTAGTCTCCAAGTAATTATAACTATCAGTTGAGATAAACATTAAACCAATATAGAAATGTTTATTTTCCAAGCAGCAGACATTTATGCTTTGCTCTAGTCCAATTAAACCAAAGGTTTAATGATGTATATGTAATTATTCAGTGAGTTGGGGCTCAGACCCAATGGAGGAACAATTATAAACTGTTCTACTCTTGAAAACGCACGTTCCAACTACCCTGGAGAATAGACTTAGTGCTTGAACTGCAGGAATGTAAACTTTCCTCATTCCTCCATCAGAATAAGGTGATAGTTCATAGCTGAGAAACGTGGGCATAACATGAGGTCATGTATTCATAAGTCCTCGTGGAGATTGGAAAAGAAGAGACCAGGACCATGAAAGAGCACTGTGCAATCCCTGTATACACAGCAGCCATCTTCACTGGTACAGGTTTCACAGATGCTGATTTGAGGTTTTCCAAAAAAATCCTTTTTCTTTCAGCATCCTCTCTGAAACTGTATCCAATCTTTGAATCAAAGAGACTAACAATTTGTTCGACATACAATGAATAACTATCTAGGAGCTCCCGTAGGCCAAGCACTTAACACTCAGTACACATGCTAACACTTATTAACACTTCATACATGTGTTTTATTTGAATGTTTCTCTGATTTCCTTAGATGTTAGCACTAGAAGATGCATCCTGGGCAAGTCTAGAACAAAAGCCAGACTCTTCACAAGCTACCACCTGGGGCAAATCATCCAGTCCCTGGCCTCATCCTCATCACCTGAAGAAAGGCCTGCAGTACCCAGTCAGTGGCGCTCAAACTCCCGTGTGCATCAGAACCTCCCACGGGACTCCCGAACCCAGACTGCCAGGCTCTACCCCACACGTTTCTGATTCAGTAAGTCTGGGGTGGGCCGAGAATGTGCATTTTAACAATTTCCCAGGTGATCCTGATGCTACTGGTCCCAGACCACACTTTGACTAGAGTATAACGGTTATTGTGTGAAGGTTCTCTATCTTGCTGAGTTGCCCCTTGCCAGGTCCAAAAGTAGGCTTTTCTGGTTTTACATTTATTTGTATGAATATATGTAACAGGAGGATCACAGGTTCAAGGCCAGTCTCAGCAACTTAGCACATATATATGGCTATTGGTATGTATAGGTTGTCAGTGTCTTCAGCTGTAAGTGTGTATATGAGGCACAAAAAAAAAAAACCTCACCATCGAGTCATTCTGAAGCTCCCTAGTCTGTCTGCCTTCTTTTTCTGCCTTTTATAATCTGTTTGCTTTATGAAACATGTCTAGCCATTATGCTAAGTGAAATAAGCCAGATACAGGAAGACAAATACTGCATGATCTCACTTATATGTGGAATCTAAAATGTCAAATTTACAGAAGTAGAGAGTAGAATGGTGGCTACCAGGGTCTGGGGAGCAGAGGTGGAGGCAAGAAGAGGATATTGACCAAAGGGCACAAAGTTTCAGTTGGACAGGAAGAATAATTTACCAAGACCCATTGCACAGCATGGTAATCATAATTAACAATAATGTATAGCATATTTACTATACTTTGATATATAATAATGTATAATATATCAAATTTGCTAAAAGAACACATTTTTTATATTCCCACCACAAAGAAATACATATATGGAGTGGTGAATATATTAATTAGCTTGATATAATCATTCTACAATATAGACAAATATCAAAATATTCCTAGTATATCCCATAATATAATTATTTCTCAATTAAAAGTAAAAATTTAAATTTCAAAACCTCAAAAAGAGTTCAGAAGGAGCTAGGTGTGGTGGTGCATGCCTGTAATCCCAGTACTTGGGAGGCTGAGACAGGAGGATCGCAGGTTCAAGGATAGCCTCAGCAATGTAGCAGGATTCTCAACAACCTAAGAAGACCCTGTTTCAAAATAAAACATACAAAGGGCTGCAGGCATATCTCAGAGATAGAAAGCAATTGGGTTCAATCTCCAGGACCAAAAGAAAAAAATAAAAGGTACAGAAGGCACAAAACATGTGGGGTGTGTAGTTGTTCTTACTGGGAGAAATAAGGGAAAACAGGAAACAGAAGTCTCTGTGCTGGGTTTTCAGAACCACTGCAACAGATGATCTCTCACATTCCTTCCAGTTCTACACTCTATGATTATAAATTTTAAAAGAACCTCTGTGTCAGGCATAGTGGCACATGCCTGTAATCTCAGTAGTCGGCAGGCTGAGACAGGAGGATCACAGGTTCAAGGCTAGTCTCAGCAACTTAGCAAGCCCTGCTTCAAACTAAAAGATAAAAAAGGGCTGGGGGTATAGCTCACAGGTAGAAAGCCCCTGGGTTCAATCCCAGTACCACAGAAAGAAAGGAGAGAGAGAGAGAAGGAAAAAAGAGAAGAGAAATTCGGGAGTGATGGTACATGCCTGTAATATCTCAGTACCTGGGAGGCCGAGACAGGAGGATCGCAGGTTCGAGGCCAGCCTCAGCAACTTAGTGAGGTCCTCTGCGACTTAATGAGATCCTGTTTCAAAATAAAAAATAAAATAGGGCTCTGAGCTACATAGCTACATAGCTCAGAGATAGAATACCCCTGGGTTTAACCCATAGTACCACAAAGAAAAAAAGATACTAATTGAGGAGAAAGGAAGCAGTTGTGTTCTATATTACAGTAAGTATTCAGTTGAGAAAAAAAAAAGTATGTATATAAAACATTTGTACTTCTAAAAAGTGTCTGTGTGAATTCATGAAACACACAGCAGGGCAGACTGAGCTGCAAGGAGAAGAGATGGGCTGGCTCTCTGGTCCAAGGGCATCCTTTCTTTCATTTTGATTAGCACCTGATTAGCAACCAGGTGGGAGTTCTGAGGATCCTCCACTAACTCCCAGCTGCCAAGGTTAACCTTCCACACCTGTCCAGAGCACCTCCAAGAAAAGTGCTCTGGGTTCCAGCATTTTCTTTTTTTTTTTCTTTTTTTTTTTTTTTTGCAGTACCGGGGATTGAACCCAGGGGCGTTCTACCTCCACGCTACACCCCCGGCCCTATTTTTATACTTTATTTTGAAACCGGGTCTCACGAAGTTGCGGAGGACCTCACTAAGTAGAGAGAGAGAGAGAGAGAGAGACAGGGAGAGAGAGAGAGAGAGCTGAGGCTGGCTGCGAACCCGGATCCTCCGATCTCTGCCTCCCAAAGTACTGGGATTACAAGTGTGCGCCACCACGCCTGGCAGGTTCCAGCATTTTCTAACCTAGGACCTAGTCTCCGGGTCCTCCCTCTTTGCCAGAACCTGTCTGCCAAACCTTTCTGTGAGTGGCATGGGTAAGTACTAAATGACCATCTGCCTCCCAAACAAACATTTTTAAAGTGAGCTTATTTTCCCCTTAACTCAGAGTAGAGATGGGTGGTGGTTTCAATACTTGGCATCATCCTAGTCAAAATCGGCATCACTTCCTGCCTGGTTTTCCTCTGTAGCTCCTCATCTGTTCTCCTCTGTGTACTCTCACCCTGTCTAGCTTCATTTCAGTGCTGAAAAGTCTGAGTAATCTTGTCAAAGTGAGATTCTTGTGGCTTGCTGAGAACAGTTGAGTGACTTCTTGCAACTCTTAAATATGATAGTACTTGGCATGTCTGACGTGTCCCCATATGGCCCAGGCCCTGGCTCCCTCAGCATCTTCTCACGCCCTCTCTCCTGAGCTCAGACACAAGGCCTGGGCTGGTTTCCTACTCTTTCCTACCACTAGGCTTAGTTAGTTCTTGCTGCTCACTCTCCCTGAAATGTATTCACTACTTAGCCAGTTACTTTCTATCATCTTCCTTCACCTGTCAACTCTACACTCTCCCAGGTTACGTAGACCTGGCCACCATGTCCTACCCTTGCTCATTATATAGCATGGTTCCTTCATTTCCTTTCCTTCACAGCACCTATGAGCAAATAAAGCCTTTGTCGTTTCTTTCTCTCTCTCTCCCTTTTCTTCCTTCCCTCCTTCCCCCTTCCTTCCGTCCTTCCTTCTCTCTCTTTCTCTCTCTCTCTCTCTCTCTCACTCACTTTATTTTTGCACACATTGCATCACCAGCACCTAGCATGATGCCTGGTACCTATAAGTTTAATAAATCTCTCTTGAATGAAGTATATTTGAGCAGGAAAGACTTCCCTGAAATAGCGAATCTTTCTATGTGCTGTAAAAAATATCAGTTTGTTTCACTTTAATCAATAGTGCCCAGCACAGAATGTCTGTTCAAACATGTTGAGAAAGACTAAAAATAAATTCCATAATTTATTTCATTTGTTAAAGAACTAGCAAAGGGCTCAATACTCAACATAGGGGTGTTTTGCCATTTGTAAGGGTTCGGCCTGGAGACTTTGGCTAATGCCTCAATACATAAATAAACCCATAGAATATCATTTACTGTACAAAAACTAGGGTTCAAGGATGACAGATAAGCCTCTGACTCCTAAGGTTTCAATGAAATGACTGTTCAGCCTCCTAATTTTAAGTTGCATTTGCATAAAGAATCAGTCATGAGTTTCCTAGGCACTTCCTCAACCACTGAGATAACTGCTAGCTCAGCACTCACTAAAATTTTGTTTCATACTTGATGAGCCATTATAGAGCAAACCAAAGCACTCATTGAAATTTTATAAATCTTTTTTTGTTCCATAGAGTGCACATGGTAAACTTGTTCTGCTCCAGGATAGAACACTAGCTACAAATCATTTGGGGTAAATTAAATATAGATTGTTGAATTCAGCCAAGAACCATTGCTTTCTTTGACCTTGTCCAAAGTCACAGATGCCATTAGGTGAACAGATATCTACCCAGGGCCTCATAGGTGCAAGACTCTCGATAGAGTAGAAGGCTTAGACTAAATCATAATAATGATTTATATGTTAACAAGATCCCAGTTCATTTACTTAAGTATAATTTGCACAAACTATATAAATCAATTAGCATATAATTGCAGATGCTTTTAAAAAGAAACATGTTTTGAAGCATAACATTTATAGAATTGGGCTAAAGATTGTCATATATTCATAGAACAAAATATACTTATATGTAATATAAAACACATGAATCGTGACTGTACTGTGGGAGTGGTTATTCAGAACTATGAGCTTAGTGAGCAAAACTGGCTTAGACAACAAGCGAACTCAACTCATCAGAATTCTTTAATCACAAATGGTCACATATCCAGCGTAGTTTGTGTGTGCCATCTATCGGAATTTAGTAACTCAGCTATAGTCATAGTTGCTGTAATGTTTTCTAAATAACACAAATCAACTGAAAAGTATATGCCACAACACATACCCATCAAAAATTTGGAAAGAACATGATAAATCTAGAAAACTTGAACTGAGTCATGCAAAGGTGATTTGAGAGAAACTGCTTTGAACTAAAGCAAAGGACGGTTAACAAGTAGCATTTTAAGTGTCCACTCTGATGGATTAGTGGGAACTGCCTAGAAAGTTAGACTTAAAAGAATCATGAGGCAGAGGATGAAAAGACTGAATGATTAACATGCGATATCTGCTATGGAATTGAGAAAAAAAAAGGGTAATGGGGTAAATGGGATGCTTGGCTGACCTTAACCTAGACTCTCTCTGGTTTTAGAACTGCTTCTAACTTCTTGTCTTTGTCAGCACAAGTCGTTGATTCATTTGGGGTGATTTTTTCACAAAGAATTAAAGTGGGCCTTTTTCTTTTCCACTTTAGCAGAATTTCTACTTGAGGGCTAATACAGAGGGGACAGTCAAGTCCCACCAAGATCCAACAAAGTTTACCAGCCTAGTTAGAGTTTACCATTTAGCTAATGGCTTGCTGCTGCACACTAGTCCACAGAATGATCAATTCTAGTTCCTGCCTCAGCATTTTCTGAATTACTTCTCAGGACTTTAGGGTCATTCACTCCTAGTTAAAAGCATGGTTGTTCAATGCATAAATGAAGCTAGGTACTTTGTGCATGTGAATGCTTGCTTCTAGACATATTCCTTAATATGAGTTGACATTTAGATGAGAAAGTAAATATAGTAGATGAAAACACATGTAAATCATGCTAACTTTGCAACTGTAAAGAAAAGAGCCCTTCAGAACTGAACTTTGAAGGATTAGTAGAATTTTTGAGCAGCCCTGAAGACAGTGTTTTTAATTTTAGTGCCTGCTCCTTCCCCCAAGGACCCCATGGCTACTTTACCAATAGTACTAAAAGCTTAACTTATTTAATTGAACTCTCCACTCCCCTGACTCTTGGCTGTGTGTATTAGTGGATATTATCGTAGGACATACCGGAAAGAGACAAAGAAAACTTTGCAGAGTTTAAAAACCACTGTTGTGATCTGTGATCTCTTTCTAATATGGGGGGTTCTATAGTATGTGGAGCCATGAATGGGATGTGTAGTGTATTGTGTTCCCAAAGGTACTCAGGACAATGAAAGAGAATAGCAGAAATGTAACATATTGTTGACAGGATAGAAGTCCCTTCGCTGCTTCAGAACCCAAGAAATTTGTTTGGTTGTGTCAGGACACAAATGGCTGCGTGTATTCCATGCCACTGAGAATGTTTTAATGATCTGAACTAGGCTTTGTAGTTACAAAAGCTCCCTGTCCAGTTGCCTGTCTGCCTTCCCAGAGCAGCTCCTGCATGGATGACAAAAGGCCTCAGATGCGCATGTGCACACGTACTATATGCTCAAGCAAATCCACTGCTTGTGGCCAAGAAGAACGTGGTGCAGTAAATTGCTTTTCTATGCTCCTCTGACCATAATCTGTCATTTAATTCTATCAGTGACAATTTTAATGATCATATTTTTCTATATAAAATGCAGAATTTGATGTATCCTTTTTTTGCTTTGCACTTATTTCTATTAAAAATGTGGCTAAGTGTATGCTTTGGTATTAAATAGTACCATCTTAAGGTAGGTTCTATACAAGCAGAGCCCAAGAACTGGATTCCTGTGTGCACTCAAGGGTTTTATTGGTGGTGGGGGTATAACTTCAGGAGAAGGGGCCTGAGGGAAGCAGGACAGGACAGGGGGAAAGATGCCAGGCAAGAGTTGTTCTCAGGCCGGGCGTGGTGGCACACGCTTGTAATCCCAGTACTTGGGAGGCGGAGACTGGAGGATCCGGGTTCGCGACCAGCCTCAGCTACTTAGTGAGACCCTCCACAACTTCGTGAGTCCTGGTTTCAAAATAAAGGATAAAAAATAGGGCCGGGGGTGTAGCTCAGAGGTAGAATGACCCTGGATTTCATCCCTGGTACCACAAATAAAAAAGAGCTGTTCTCAGCTAGAGACTAGCTTCAGTCTGATTCCTGGTGAAATTCTAGGGTAAAAGTCACATCACAGAGTTAGTCTCACCTTGAGGGAAGAGGAGGGCCATTGAACACACGTGCCAGTCATTAGCCAAGGTCAGTTTCAGAAGAGGACATGTGTGATGGTTACCAACACTCACAGCAGCTGAGGCATCTGGGCAGGAAGGACACCAGCAATACCTGCTGCAGGCACCTTCACCAGCAACTGGTCACCGGTGACAATGTCATTAACCAGTTGATGTCTCCTACTTTACACTCCTTTGCTCTAGTCCAGAGGTCGACAATCTTTTATGTACATATTTTAGGTTTTGCAGGCCACATGTCATCTCTGTCACAACTGTTCGACTTTTCTGATGTAGTAGTGCTAACACAACCGACAGTATGAAGACAAATGAGCCTGAGCATGCGCCAATAAACTACATTTACAAAAATGAGCAGCAGCCAGACGCAGCCCACAGCCCAGCCATCTCTACTCTGAGCCACCTCTCTCCCCTCTACTTAGGGCTTATTTTCTTGACTCCTCATAGGTAGCCTCACATGTAATTCCCTGATCATTTCCCCTCCCTTCTCTCTCTCTCTCTCTCTCTCTCTCTCTCTTCTATACTGTCTCCTAGTCATCTCTCTTTCCCTTCTATTTCTCAACTTATCCTTCTATTCAACCTTTGAAATTCTTTACATTGATTTATTTATTTATACTCGCAATTGAACACAGGGGCATTCTACGTCTGAGCTACACCCAGTCCTTTTTATTTTTTTATTTTGAAACAGGGTCCTGCCAAGTTGCTGAGAGTCTCACTAAATTGCTGAGGCTGTCCTCAATCTGCGATCCTCCTGTCTCAGCCTCCCAAGTACTGGGATTACAGGCATGCACCACCACACTCAGCTCAACCTTTGAAATTCTTACCATTTGAAGTACCTTACACAGCTGCTTAATAAAGCTCCTATTGTTCTTTCTTTCTTTCCTTCCTTCCTTCCTTCCTTTCTTTCTTTCTTTTTTTCTTTCTTTCTTTCTTTGCGGTACTGGTATTGAACCCAGGGGGATTCTACCTCCGAGCTACACCCCAGTCCTATTTTTTTATTCTTTATTTTGAAACCAGGTCTCACTAAGTTGTGGAGGGCCTCGCTAAGTAGCTGAGGCTGGCCACGAACCCGGATCCTCCGGTCTCAGCCTCTCAAGTACTGGGATTACAGGCGTGCACCACCACGCCTGGCTTGTTCTTTCTTTCAATGGTGATCTGTTCCTTCCTTTTTTATCCATTACACCTCTCTTCATTTATCTCTAATTTATCAGTATATCCATGTATTTTAAAATTCATTTCTTTTAGGCTAAGCTTCCAGAATACAGCACCAGTAACAGAATGTCACTTACAAGTAACAAATTCTGTACTTATTCCAAATGCCTGCAAGAATCCAGGTTTTCTGTTTGTCTTCCTTCAGTTTAGCCATTTCTTTGGTACTATGAACATTGGTACATGTTTTGTCTGACATGTTTGGAACAAGAAAGACTATTGATTTTCCCCCAGTCTGATAGCCCAATCTAACCTCCCGCCCTCTTCAAGGAGGATCTAAGGACTTCACATAATCAATACTCAGAAAAGCAGGCAGACTCGGGAGGTGGGGTTTTCTGTGGAGCAGAGATCAATTTGTTTTCCATTTGGAGGGCTCTTTTATTCCCTCTTTGAAAGATTTCTTCATTCTCATAGAGCTCCCTTCTTCATGTAGCTATTCTGAAATGAACAATCTAAAATCTCTTTCCCCTGGTAGGAGGCATTCTTCTAGGGTAGGGGTCTCAGAGTCGAGAAGGCATGGAGGTACAGCAGAAATACTTAGATTGGGAGTCTCTAAATTTCACTCTTATTTATAACCAGTTCACCAAATGAGAAATGACTTGAGTGTTGACCAAAGCTCTGTCTACTAATAAGGGAGTCATTTTCACTGGAGAGAACCCACAGCATGTACCCCTGGGGACAACCAGAGTGGCAGCAGTCACAGAAGGCAGATGGTCAAATATTTGTGGACTCAGGAGCCCAGTTAAGTCTTCTCCTCCATTCACATCTGTCACAGTAAAACAGATGGAAGTAGGTCCATGCAGAAGGCCCTGAATATGCGAGACAGGCTCAGTAAGAAACATCAAACTTCAAGAGCAACTTCACGTCCCATGGGACAAGTCCCAGGTAAAGATAAAAACAGGATCTGGCACTGGAAGATGTTCTCAATCACTGGTCCTAGAAGTCACTGCCTGGGGGATAAGGATTTATCTTAAGGCCTAAGGCAGGTTCATTCCTGAGGTAAAAATTACAACAGCAATTATGTATCTGATCCCACTTAGAGCACCAGGATCTGGACTTAGTTGGGAGACAGGGATTCACTTCTGCAGTAAGACAGCTCATTTAGGGAAGTGCACATTAGGCCAGACATTATAAAGCAATAGCAGGAGGCATTCAGTATCCTGTATTTGCTTTCCTTCTTTTTTCTGTATTTGATGAACACTGGGAACCCCCATTGCTGAGGATTCAAACCTGTGAATGTTACTTGTACAATTTTTGTTATCCATGAGGAGTAGCTTGCTTGACAGAAAGTAGGGGTAGTTTAATTTGGATTCTCCTAGAAACAGACCTTAAGACAAGGAATTAGCCAGGTGTGGTAGAGCATGCCTGTAATCCCAGTACTTGAGAGGCGGAGACAGGAGGATGGCAGGTTTGAGGCCAGTGTCAGCAATTTAGCAAGACCCTCAGCAACTTAGCGAGACCCTATTTCAAAAAAAAAAATAAAGAAGGGCTGCGGGTGTAGCTCAGAGGTAAAATGTCTCTGGGTTCAGTACACACACACACACACACACACAACAAGGAACTGAATACAGATAGTTTATTTGGGAGGTGATCTAAGAAACTGTGGCAGGAAAATGGGAAATGAGAGAAGAAAGGAAGGGTATCAGGCCAGCTACCTTTGTGAACAACTAGAGCTTCATCCCACTCTGAAACTATGAGAACCAGTGTAGAACAAATAAGTCAGAAATACCTCACCCAAGCCATTGAATAAGGTCAGATTATGGGATGTTAATTCTGTGCCACTTCTATGTCATCTTTGGCACAAGGAGTGGGTTCTAGCTGCCTTGTAAAGCCCTCCAGCAAAGAAATGCACCTGCTGATGGTTAGAGTAAGACAGGGAGTGGCCAGGAAAGTAAGGCTCCAGGGACCTCCAATAGCATCCTCCCAGGGTACACTCCTCATCTCAAAAGTGTGGGTTGTGGAGAAAAGTCCTAACAATGCAGGACTCAAGCCTATAGGAAACATCCTGGTTTCCCTCTTTTGAAAATTCAACATATATGAAATAGACACAAAATGGAAAAAAGACCAGGACTCTCAAAAACCTGGAAAAGTTGGTCCTACCATCTCATACTGTCTCAGTCGGCATTCTAAAACGCAACCGACCACACAACTGACCACACAACTTAGAGGAAGGAAAATTCATTTGCTTACCATTTTTTAGAGATTCCTGGTTCAGTCCGTGTTAGGCCAGTGTCTGTGATGCTCGGGGCAGGTGGCAGGAAGCAGAGCACTAGCGAGCAAAGCTAAGCTCTCACATCATGGAAGCTGGACACATCTGAGGCACATGGTGGTGAGAGTCAGTCTCCAAGGGGCCTCGGCAGCCCCGCCCCGTGGCCCGGTTGATCACAATGGCTGGCACGCTGGCTCTTCCATCCCGGCTCCATGGCTCACAGCTCGCAGCCTTTCCTGGAGACCCTTGCATATTTCTGGCATTTATAAATCTCAGGAGTTTTTCTTTAATCTTGGCCTCACCCTCACACCTTCACAAATTGCCTCATTTTGGGCCTGTTTGCAGAGATTCCAGCCCTGCCACACATTGCCTGGCTTCCCGGGCCTTCCTTTGAAATGTGTGGGGAAGACTCCATGACCCCTTTCTTCCGGCAAAGCCAGCATTATTGGAGCGCTGAAGTCAGCCTCCAGCAAGAAAGGTGGTCACGCCCCTTTCAATCACTGCCACTGGGCCCTTTCAGTCATGGCCACCTCCAGGCCTGTCTTGATCCTGGTTGCCACAGGAGCTGTTTTAATCCTGGTAGCCGCCAAGCCCTTTTCAATCATAGCTACCACTCGCAGGCCCTTGTTTCCATGGTCCTGCACTTGGGAGAAATGATGGCAAAAGTCCAGTTTGAAGAGCTGAAGGCTGACATCCCAGGCGACAGCAGGTGTGCTTTTCTCAAGAAGAATCATGTGTGCCTTCACACCGCTTCCTCCTTTTTATCCAGATTTCGCACCTATCAGAACACTGCTGCCCACATCCAGGGCAGGAATTCCCCTTCAATCTGCCATTAGGTAAGCTGATCACCTCATCAACACAAAGTCACATAATCATAGGTGTTTCATTATCCAGTCGTTGACAATCCAGATTAACCATCACAAACTTCTTCTTAAAAGGTGTACAAGCCAGGCATGGTGGCACATGCTTATAATCCCAGTATGTGGGAGGCTGAGACAGGAGGATCGCAGGTTCAAGGACAGCCTCAGCAAATAGTGAGACTCTCATCAACCTAGGGAGACCCTGTTTCAAGATAAAAATAAAATAGGGCTAGAGATGTAGCTCGGATGTAGAATGAATGCCTCTGGGTTCAATCCCTAGTACAATAAGTAAATAGATAGATGATAGATAGATAGATAGATAGATAGATAGATAGATAGATAGATAGATGATAGACAATAAATAGATGATAGATAGATAGATACATAGATACATAGATACATAGACACATAGATAGATACATAGGATACATAGATGTACAAATGGCCAACAACTGTATGGGAGGGAGATGTTCATCTTTAGACATCAGGGAAAGGCAAATCAAAACTACACTGAGATTCCATCTCCCTCCAGTCAGAATGGCAGTCATCGAGCATACAAATCACAGTGAATGTTGGCGAGGATTCAGAGAAAGAACACTTGTACACTGTTGGTGAGAATGTAAATTAGTTCAGCCACTATGGAAATCAGTAATGAGGTTTCTCAAAAAAAAAACAACTAAAAATAGAAATACCACATGATCCAGCTATCCCATTCTTTCATATTTATCCAAAGAGTTAAAGCCAACATATTATACAGATGCATTCATATCCATATTCATCATAGCACAATTCACAATAGCCAAGTTGTAGAATCAGCCTATGTGTCCATTTCAATAGATGAATGGATAAAGAAAATGTATTATATATACATGATAGAGTTTTATTCAGACATAAAAAAACAGAATTATGTCATTTGCAGGAAAATGGATGGAAATGGAGAGAATCATGTTAAGTAACATAAGCCAGACACAGAAGGACATGTTTTATATGTTTTTCTCTCATATGTAGAAGCCAGTGAGGAACAAAAAAAAGAGGGAACCTCATGAAAGTAGAAGGAAGACCATTAGGATGGAGAAAGAGGACCAGGGGGAGTGAGGAGAGAAGGATAAGGAGAGTTATTGGGGAGTGAAATGTGTCAAATAATGTTAGATGCATGGACCAATATGCCACAATAAAACCTGCTATCCTTTAAAATTCATATGCACCAATTAAAAAGAAACCAAATAAATAAACCTGTCAAAATAGAGCAATAGGAACTTCTCACCTTAAAACAACTGAAAACCTACACAAAATGTATGAAACTACAGTTTTCAGATATTAAACAACAAAATAAAAGTAACGTGACCCCTGAGAGAAGAGAAACAAATAAAATGAACCCTATAATTGTACCAGTTTGCAGTTTGAAGGCAGTTTCAGGACTCAGGGCAGGGAGAAAGGGCACAAACAAAGTCCAGGAGTTTCTTTGAGTTAAAAAGACAGAGACTGGAATTCAGAAGACCAAGGCAGGTAGTATTTGTGGTGCAGAAAGCCAAAAAGAAAAGATATGCAAGAGGGCCGGGTGTGGTGGCTCACGCTTGTAATCCCAGTACTTTGGGAGGCAGAGACCGGAGGATCAGGGTTTGCAGCCAGCCTCAGCTCTCCCTCTCTCTCTCTCTCTCTCTCTCTCTCTCTACCTAGCGAGGCCCTCCGCAACTTCGTGAGACCCGGTTTCAAAATAAAGTATAAAAAAATAGGACCGGGGGTGTAGCGCGGAGGTAGAACGCCCCTGGGTTCAATCCCCGGTACCGCACAAAAAAAAAAAAGATATGCAAGAGAAGGAACTCCTGATTTCTACCAGGAGTCCTCTAGAACCTTTGACTGAGTAAAGAAGCATATGTATGACAGGAAAAGAATCAGCAGAAAAGAGTAGGAAGATAAGATTCCCTAAGTCCACACAGAGATGGGAATAGTTTGTGCTTCCACCAGCCAGAGTGGAAAGATAATGTAGCACGAGGCGCATCATGTAGACAGGTTTTGCCACAGTGATGAGCTAACTTGGTACTAGACTAAAAGATGATCTGGACCCACCCTAACAGGGCTTATGAAAACTGCAAAAAGACCCAACTGATTCCAAATAACTATAAATAAGTATAAAATCCACTATTTAAATAAAAAAAACAAGCAACGATGTAAAATCAAAGTATCAGACATCACACCAAAGATTATAAGGCATGCAAAGAGACAAAAAATTTTGACCTATAACCAGCCAAAACAAAAATTAAAATAAATAGAAATATATCAAGAAATAACTGAGACAATGGAACTAGCACAGAAAGGCATTAAAATGGTTATTATAAATATACCCTATATGATCAGAAAGATAGAGGAAAATATGAGCATGAGGAAAAAAAGTGAAAGATAATTTCAAAAGGCACAAAAACACTAAAGTAAGATAATGTAAAAATGTATACAGTAGATATACTAATCAAAATAAAGGAATAACTATATTAAGGCAATAAATATATTTCTTTTTTTTTTGCGGTACTGGGGGTTGAACCCAGGAGCATTCTACCTCCAAGCTCCACCCCCAGCCCTTTTTTTTTTATTCTCTATTTTGAAACAGGGTCTCACTAAGTTGCGGAGGGCCTCACTAAGTAGCTGAGGCGGGCCGTGAACCCGGATTATTTCAGAATGAGAACTATTCCCACAAGTAAAGGGAGACATTTTATAATGCCAAAAGTGTTGACTAAACAAAAGCACAGGGATTTGGGGGTTGTTTTGTTTTGTCATACTAGGAATTGAACCCAGAGGCATTCTACCTCTGAGCTACACACCTCAGCCCTTTTGTTTGTTTGTTTGTTTGTCTGTTTTTTGTTTGTTTGTTTTGAAACAGCCTATGTTACTAAAAGTCTCTCTACTTTGCTGAGGCTGTCCTTGAACCTGGATCCTCCTGTCTCAGCCTCTCAAGTAGTGGGATTACAGGTGTGGGCCACCATGCCTGGCTCAGGGAAGTGTTTTCTAGGGCTGCAATAACAAAGTACCATAGACAAGGTGACTTAAACAATGTAAATTTATTTTCTCACAATTCTGGAGGTTAGACCTCCAACATGAAGGTATCAGCAGGGTCAAGTTCTTCTGAGGCCTCTCACCTTGGCTTGTAGATTGTTGTATTCTCCCCGTGTCTTTACATGGTCTTCCCTTTGTGTCGGATGCAAAGATCATAAGGCATACAAAGAGATCTGTGTCCTGATCTCTTTTTATAAGGACAGCAGTCAGATTAGGACCTGCTCTAATAAACTTGTTTTAACTTAGTTACCTCTTTAGACAGCCTATCTCCAAATATAGTTACATCCTGAAGTACTTGATGTTATAACTTCTATGTGTAAATTGAGGGGGAGGAGGGGTTACAATTCAGCCATAATAGTACATACATAACAATTCTAAATATAAATATACCCAGTAACAGAGCTTCAAATATGTGAAGCAGAAACAGAACTAAAAGGAGAAACAGAGAAATCTACAATTATAGTTGGCTATTTCAATACTCTTAGTAATTAGCAGAGCAAGCAGAAAATCAATAAGGGCATAGAATACTTGAACATCTATATCAAACTAGAAGCTTCTACACTGCAAAAAAAAAAAAAAGCAATGAACAGAGTGAAAAGACAACCTACAGAACGAACGGGAGGACTTACTTGAAAACTGATAATCATCTTACAAAGGGTTAATGTCCAGAATACACAAGGAACTCGAAAAACTCAACAGCAAGCAAAGAATATGACTTAAAAATGGGCAAATAAACTGAATAGACATCCTCAAAAGAAGAAATGCAAATGACAAGTATATTAAAAAATGATCAACATCACTGGCCGTCAAGGGAATGCAAATCAAAACCATAATGAGATATCACCTCACCCCAGTTAGAATGGTCATTATCAAAAAAAATGATAAATAATGGCTAGGATGCAGAGAAAAGTGGACTCATACACTGCTGATTGAAATGTAAATTAGTATAGCCATTATGGAGAATAGTATGGAGAGTCCTCAAAAACTAAAAATAGATTTACCATATGAGTCAGCTATCTCGCGTCTGGGCGTATAGGTAAAGGAAATGAAATTAGCATATCAAAAAGATGCTTGCCCTTCCATGTTTATTTCAGCTTTATTCACAATAGATAAGATACAGAATCAACTGAGGTGTCCACTGGCAGATGAATGGACAAAGAAAATGTGGTCTGTGTACCAAACGGAACATTATTCAGCCATAAAGAAGAATTAAGTACTGTCATTTTTGGCAAAATAGAGAGAACCAGAGGACATTTGTTAAAATATTTGTTAAAAGATGATTCTAAAAGTTATATGGGAATACAAAGGACCCAGATTACCCATTAACAATTTTGATATAGAAATAATAAAGTTAAGGTCTTCACTGATTTTAAGGTATATTTTAAAGTTACAAGAAACAAGAGATTGGCTATTATGGTAAAGAAATTGATGCACAAATAGTTGGCCAACTGGTCTTTCACAAAGACACCAAGCTAATTTGATGTGAAAAAAAATAGTCTTTTCAGCAAATTATGTTAAAACAATTAGATATTCACATGCAAAAACAAAAACCCCTCTGGCCCTCACCTTATAACGTACACAAATATTGATAGTACCTTAAAATAATACTACTTTATTACAAAAACACAAAATGAATACTAATTAAAAATCAATATGATGAAATGGACCATAGATTTCAGTGTAATGCTTAAAATTATAAAGCTTTTAGAAGAAACCATAGGAAAAAACATGGCCTTGAGTTAACAAAAAATGTTTTTTTAGATAAGACACAGAAAGCACACTCCATAAAAGAAAGCACTGATAAATGTGACCTCATAAAAGCTAAAATATTTTTTTCTTTGAAAAATACTAACGAAATTAAAAGGAAAGCTACAGACTGGGAGAAAATACTTGCCAAATATATATCTAATAAATAACTTGTATTTAGAGCAGAGGTTGGCAAATTGTAGTCCCCTATTTCTGTAAACAGTTCTAGTATCTGTGGCTCCTTTCAAGCTACCATGCTAGAGTTAATCAGTTCCAATTCAGACCTTATAGTCACAAGCCTAAAATATTTACTTTCTGGCTTTTTTAGTGAAAGTTTGCCAACCCCTGATGGAGAACACAAAATAGTAAGAAGACAATTCAGCTTTTAAAAATGGGTAAAAGATTTGAATAGATACGTTAACAAAAGAACATATATGAATCATAATTAAGCACATAAAATATACCAAATATTATAAGTCATTAGAAAAAATGCAAACTAAAATCATGTTGAGATACCAACACACACAACTAAAATGGCTAAAACTAAAAGGACTGCCAGGTGTCGGTGAGGATGTGGTGGGGCTAGGACTCACTTTCTAGGTTTTTGGGAGTGCAAAATATTATGAACACTTTGGCAAACAGTGTCCCAATCTCTCGCAAAGTTTAAACGAACACCATTTGACTCCAAAATCCCATTTCTATATATTGATATAAAAGCAATAAAGCTTATGTTCATACAAATCTTTTTATAATAGCCAAAAACTAGAAACAATACAGGTGAATGGATAAACAACTTGTGGTCTATCTATATATTGGAATACAGCAATAAAAGTAAAAACTGCAGATACACAGGAAAACCTGGATAAATCTCAGAAGCATTATGTTAAATGATAGAGGCCAGAATTTAAAGACTCTACAGTACCAATCTATTTATATGAAATTTTGGAAAAGGCAAAACTATAACAATAGCCAGTCAGTGGTTATTAGGGACCAGAGAGGGTTAAACTGCAAAGAGAAACAAAATAACTTTTGGGGATATTGAGCATATTATAGATCATTATTGTGGTGGTGTTTAATTTTAAAAAATGTCTAAATTCATCATATTATACAGTGGTGATTTTTTTACAAAGATGATTTTTTTAAATTAAGGGCAGCAATGACCATGCTGTATTGATGTGTTTCTGACACATTTCTATTTGTTTCACTGTGTATACCAGATTCTTCACTCTAAGAAGGTTGCGATATTTATAAGCATAACTTGAGGTAAAAATGTAATAATAGGTAATTACTTGGCCTACTACTGTAGTTCCTTTTTTCTTTGGTGATACTGGGGATTGAACCCAGGGGCATTCTACCTCGGAGCTACACCCCCAGCCCTATTTTATTTTTTATTTTGAAACAGGGTCTCACTAAGTCGCGGAGGGCCTCACTAAGTAGCTGAGGCTGGCCGTGAACCTTTGATCCTCCTGTCTCAGCCTCCCAAGTACTGGGATTACTACGCCCAGCTCCCAAACACATGCATCAAAATTCCTTGAGAATTTTATTTATAATGCAGCTCTATGGACTCAACCCCTAGGGATTATAATTTTTAAGCCAGGTATGGGGACTGGACCTCTGTATTTGAATGGGCCCTCCAGGTGATTATAGTGCATATAGACAACATTGGAAAACCATCAGCCTAGAGTATATACTTACCTTAGAGTAAACTTAATTGATGTTATGTGCTGATCTATATCAAAGAATTCATTAAAAAATACACTGATATTCCATCTAACTCTAGTTAGAATGGCAATCATCAAGAACACAATAATAAATGTTGGCGAGGATGTGGGGAAATAGGAACCCTTATACTGTTGGTGGGATCACAAATTAGTGCAGTCGCTATGGAGATGAGTGCGGAGGTTCCTACAAAGATTGAGAATGGAATCACCATATGACCCAGCTATACTACTCCTGGGTATCTTTCCAAAGGAACTGAAATCAGAATATTATAGTAATACATGCATATCCATGTTTATAGCAGCACACTCCACAATAGTGCTGCTATAGACACAATCATGGAACCAGCCTGGCTGTCCATCAACCGATGAATGGATTACAGAACTGTGGTGTATACATACAGTGGAGTTTTACTCAGCCATAAAAAGGATCAAAATTATGTCATTTGCGGGAAAATGGATGGAACTAGAGAATATTATGCTAAGTAAGATTATCCAGTCTCAGAAAATGAAGGGTTGTATGTTTTCTTTTGTATTGGACAGGGTTCTCTAGATTAACAGAATACACAGAATGAGTATATTTTTAAAAAAAAGGATTTATCAGATGGCTTACAGTTTGCAGCAATGTAGTCCCAGGTTCTGACTGCACGTGGAGGGTCAGAGGAACCAGTAGCTGGTGGAACGGTCTAAGAGCTGGAGTCTTAGGATTGGAGTAACCACTAGTTCAGTCCCAGTCCAAGACGTGAAGATCAGAAAGCTTCTTCGGAGAAACGATGGTGG